>MU158749.1:1280579-1392218 GCA_015888305.1 Antheraea pernyi | reverse complement strand
ACATTTTGATATCTGTCAATAAAGGACTTCAAAAAAGGTTGTGAAGGAGGTTGCTATGCTCGACTGTATGTATTATTTTACTCTTACGTTCCAATTACCCTTTTTCATTCTACATTCAACAATGATATTAACCCTAATAAAATTCAAACTTAAAAAAATCAATGAGCTATGGTCGAATGTCGTCCAGTGGGCGCCCACTAGTATATATAAACTTATTATATTTCCTTACTATCTGTTTCTGCCAGTAACGTAACTCACACTGTATATTTATTTTACAAAATATCGAATATGTATTCAGTATGATAGGCTTTTTATTTTTGTTGGTTCCGCACATATTTATTTTGGAATTAACAGTATAAAGGAAGAGATGGGCTATGGCAATTTGATATGATTTTCCACAGATGTGTTATCGCATCATCAAAGTCACTGGTATGACAGTTAATGTTGAATTCCTCTGAGGAGACCTGTGATAATAAACAGGTATAAATATAATAATGTTTGTTATTGCATAGTCAAAATCTATTTATTCTATGCAATCCCATTTATAACCATGTATCTATATTCTAACTATATTTAATTGCTTAATGAAACATAAATATTTGTTAAGGTTACACAAGTATGGGAAAAAGGCAAGACCTTCGTGGCCCTATTCAATCGTAACCAGCCACTTCAATGAAGCTTGGCTTTCTCCTTCGGGCCAGCCTAAGAGCGATGTAGTTGTAAGTGTTTATATTATAGATACATAACAAATACCTAGGTGCGTAGTCCCTAAAAATCATTAGAATTAAATAAATAACGCCAAAATAATATTGATACCTTTCCTTGAGTTATTCATCGGTTCTACTGAGTAGTTTGCTAGTGGTAATTTTTATTAGTATATTTCTCAAAATTCAGACCAATTTTTTTTTTATATCCAATAAGCAGTTATAGCCCATGTGGCCATTGTTCTGATTAAATATAAATATGGTATGTCTTGAAGATAGACACGTTTCGATACTTTAAAAATGATGGTGTTCTTGTAGTCAGGTGTAGTATAATAAATAAAAAGGGATCCAAATACAGTTGATTGATTTTGTGTGTGGGGTCAAATAATTCTTAATCGGCATAAAGACAGTCCAAATATAAAACAGTTATACATTATATCGTTTCGATACACCCTTACTAATATTATAAGGGCGATTCTGTTTGTTTGTTTGCTTGTTACGCTAACTACTCGAGTGATTTTCGTGAAATATTGTACGCACGTTGTGAAAGGTACAGAAATCGGGTACTTTTAGTCCAGAATACAAGTGCGTTTCCCGTGGGATAGATGGAATCTATATTAATTGAGAGCGAAGCAGCAAGTGAAATATATTTAAATAATTAAAACAGGTTAATTACCAGCCGGTCCGCGGAGGCGGTGGGTGTTGTGTAGACGTGAAAGTCTCACCTGTATTGCTATTGTGCAACGCTGCGCCGATAGTGTTGACTCTACGAGCATACGACGCTGCACCCGTCTGTATTCTCGAGCCAGGAGTCGCTCTGGCACCACCATCTAATGTTATCCGAGTATGTCTATATATTTACTATATTTATATACAGGCTGAAAGTTTAGACAGTAGCAATATTTATGGAGGATAGTCTGTGCTCGATTGTCATCGTCCAAAATAGGTGCTTAATATTTGACCTAATTATCTAGAAAAGTACAAACATTATAAGCAATCCTCTACGCGTCTATGTTAAAGCACAGTGTCAATGACCGTCGCGTGATTTCCCTTTCATATGAAAGGGAACGTGGGAACGGTATGGACAATACGAAACGGTTTATTGTCTGTTTTATTATCGAAGGTCATGAAACTCCGGGTTGTCCTTTTAGGCACCGGTCACTGCACCTAGGTTTATTACGATTGTGTTCATACTTTTGAAAGTTTTCAAACAAACAACTATTGTTTTATATGTCTAACCTTTCACCTGGTATATAAAACAAAGTCGATTTAGTTGCACCATTTATAACTGGAGAATGGCTCGACCGAATTTTATGACCTTCAATATGTTAAATTAGTCTCCGATCCGAATAGTAGAATATCAATTAAAACAAGGGAAAATATTTTTTGAGAAAAAATCATATTCTCATACATTTTGCAAGAAAAGGCATCTTTGATGATATTGTAACGGATCGACTGATTTCGACGATTCTTGTTTTGTTCGTATATTACAAGGTGCTCCAATGTGGAGAATTTTAATTTAGCTTAGTTAACACAACCTTCGCCGGGTCGGCTAGTTTATATATAAATCGGCAGTGGGAGAACAGTTAAGAAGATCTCCCTCTTCTGTTTTTCATTCCATTTTCTTTAGTAGCTATTGACGAGCTTTAGTGTTATTAGATGGAAAAAAAAAGTTTTTTTTCTCTTCGCGGTCAAAGTCCGACCATTAGACGAACATTCGTATAAATAAAACGATAGTGGTATGTTTCGCTGAGTTTCTTTTTTTAAGTTTCTTTTCAATTATCCTATCTTTCAAGTTGGAAATGCCAACGTTTCATAAAGATCGGTTGATTAGTTTCGGAGTTCATCATGAACAAACATCATGACACCGGAGTTTTATATATTGAAGGTATATATACAAAACAATAACAAGGTATATGTAGATAAATGTATAATTCCAGCGACCGTTCTATATATCGGTGGAAATGGGTCGAGATACCTTCGTGAGTGGTCAACTCGAGGTGTTGGACCAGGAACCCTCGCCGTACTATGTACCGCCCCCTGGACAGGTAGCAGTCGACCGATCCACTGAGTTCGCTATACACTGCAACCAGAAGGTACTGTGGTTTTCTTTTATTGTAACACGAAAAAATGGCGGCCTTGTATCTGATGGCAAGCACTGTGGAAACCAAAAACAACAGCCACCAATTAACAGATCTACCATCCAGTGACAGTCAACGCTGTGCTATACCGGTAAGCTTCTCGTCAGCTAAATATGTACGAGATTGATCGATAATAATAAGAACTATTTTGGTGATCCCAAAAAAGTTCCCTTTTGAAACGCAAGAAGTTTTTTTTATGCTATATTATTAGCGCGCCGTCGCAGTAAAATCGACCTGTATGCCGTCATGGAAAGCGGCATGACACTCTTATGCCATCATGCCCTCTCTATGCCATCGCTCCCGACTTCCTTGCGTGTGTGCGCACATATACTAAGTACACTATGTGAGCTGCGTATTATTTCTATGCGACTGTAGCATAGTTTACACGTTTTTAATTATAAATTCTAATATACACTTAAATGTTTCAATCTGCAGGGCGGAGGCTCGTAAAGGTCAAATTATTTTTAGAAAATCCTGTATTTTTGAAATTAACTTAGATCGTCGGGGGCACTCGTTGCACTTAAAATGGAAAAAAAAATTTTGTTCACGTTTTTCATCGAAAGAAAACAGTTTCAGGGGTGTCCAAAAACAAATTAACGATCCGTCTAAAATACAACACGGGCTAAAACCGAAACACGACACGCACAATGTGTGACTATTTATTATCTGTGTTGCGTTGGGTATTTAGTGGTTACGATCTAGTTTGACACAGTTTCAATGTCCTGACATTCTAAATTTTTATTAATCATATCTATATAAAATAATAACTGCACAGTTATGCTAATGCATGTAATAAATAAAGTAGACAAGTGTTAAATAAATTCCATGTATTTTTACCATTGTCATTTCGCTATAAAAAAAATTACAGAAGTGATACGTATCCATCCATTTAAATATCGAGGTGTAGCTGTCTAATTAGTCTTTCTACCGTCAATATGTACATGTATTGCGAATTGTACATTTTTTTTATTTATTTCATAGGAGGCAAACGGACAGGTGGGTCACCTGATGTTAAGTGGTCATCACCGTCCATAGACACTTGCAACACCAGGGGAGTCGCAAGTGCGTTGCCAGCCTGTCTTGGGGAAGAGGGGGAGTAACGGAAGGGGGAAGGGGTGGGGAGGTGTTCCTCCGGCGTTCTCACTGACCGTACGAAACGCAACAATGCAAGCACTGTTACTTCACGTCGGTGTTTCTTTGGTATGGGTGGTACTATACTGGGCGAGCTGACCCATTCACGCTGAAACCATTAATAGTTTCAGCGTGGCTTTACCACCTACAGACCTACCTACAATAAATACAATTAAGTAGTAATATATTGGCAATTATATTCGATACAATATTCCTTTAAATGTTTTTTCATTAGGTTGCGTTACTTAATTTGTACTACGAAATTAAAGAGAATATCAACATACTCGGGGTGAGCTCTACTTACTTCTTGCTGAACAGACTCGATACTAAAATACTGGTGAGTTTATTTTCACATGTTATAATTACCATGACTACAATACTAATGCAATATAGTAATTACATTTCTACTAACACAGTAGACACAGTTCATTTTAAACATTCTTTAACCCATCGGCTTCCGAATTAAAGACAATAGACATACGCTGTTTTCAATTACTTTTTTAAATTTCGCGACATTCGACAATGACATTTATATACCCGTATACTTGCAATAATGCATTTATATGACATTTTTATCTACAGTAATATTATTGAACGTAATAAATACCCTTCTTTACACTCCACCTACACAGGTGAAGTAGTTGCTATATTAGAAGCTATAAAATTTGTACTATAACATAAATTAAATCAAACTATAATATTGAAAGATTCTCTGAGTTGCTTACAAACTATTCAGCATAGTCCTCTTCTAGAGAATTTATGTAATTCTGGCATGGATAACAGGACACAGTGGGATCCAGGGTAATGAAGCTGTTGGTCTTCTTGCTAAAGAAACTATCCAGATTGGATATTTTGATCACTATAATACCTATGTTCAGGATTTATACACTCCAAACAATACTGATTTAACCTACTTGGTGCAGACAAAGTTGCACGGGTCAGCTAGTATAATATATGTTAGATTATCTTGTTTTGAATTGAAGAAAAGAGATTGAAGAAAGATCTACAAAGTAGATACTTCATAGTTCATCTTTAAATATGTCTTAATTAAAAATAAATATAACGCCATGAGTTAAAGATTAAAATGTATAATAAACAAATAGTAATTCGTTTTTTCTTATATATAGGTATCTCCGCTTGCCGTGCCAATAGAAAAGGAAAATCATTCTATTTTGCATCTGACGTCATTCAAAGACGCTACTCCTACTAAAAAAGGAAGGTGAGGTTTTAATAATATTTTTCTTTTACTATATTATTTGAGTTTGATATGAGTTGCGTAGTCACTTTTTATGTTTTAAAACCTTCTTTTTTTAAACTTAGTAACGGCTTGCTGTCTTGTAAATAAATAATAATTGCTTAATATGGAATAATAATTAATTTATGGAGAAAAACGAGTGTACCTAAGACCACATGACTGAAATAAAACTTGTTTAGCTCCTTCTATATGTATATATATATATATATAAATATATTAACTTTCTACAAATATTTAAATTTATTATGTACTTTCATTGATAATACGAAACGTAACTCTCTCGCTCTTTCTATCTTCACTAACTTATATCTCCGTCTCGACTTCCGTTCGCCTCGCCCGATCACGTTTTTCGTAACGCTTTTGTCACGCATTCAGCAGCTTACTTCCCAAGCCAAGCGTGAGTAAAGAAATTTCACTTCAAAAAATCTAAACATAGGAACATAACGATGGCCGATATAGCCTACATAGTTTAAAAATATTCGTTGTGATGTAATTATCCAAAGATAAACCGGAGCATACAGATTAAATGCCGTCCGCCTTTCCCCCTATACCAAGGAACTATTTAATATGTTTAATTCTTTAAAAAAAAAATAATAATTTCAGTTTCGAGGGGATGCCATTAGCGTGGTTCTGGATACGCGATCGTTGGCGTGGCACCTATCCCTCGGAACTAAGGACGTATTTATGCGTGGCACTGCCCGGTGGCTATTATCCCGCCTGGCCACCGGTACCAATACGCATCGGAACCAGAACTTCACGACGTTCCTTTGCACTTATCGACAGTAACAAGAATTCTGTGAGTCTACTCATTTTTTAATCTGTGAAATGCTAAACCGTGTCTTAGTTAATTCAAAACTACAAACGATTTGAATATAAGGAATTATATAATAACTAGAAAGCTGTAGATACGTCAGAAGCGCTTCGACAGGGATTTTTGGTAAAACTTTGCTAGCTGGCGAACGTGGTCTAGCCCTGTCAACCCGCCCGTATCTGAGCAACATATAACTATTTCTATTTCACCACCGACATTGACAATGTGCCATCTTACTTCCACATTTTATCTAAGACAGTGCGGCGTTACAATATTGCTTCACGTATGTGTGCGTTATGGTGCTAACGTATATCGTGCCATTTGTTTTGTCAAAATATCATGTGGGTAATATATGTACAGTTTTTTAGTTATAACATCATTGAATATAAGTAGAGGTCGATTCAGTCAAATTCCTCTTGATAGTAGCGTATAATATAATGTATACTATTTTAGTCGTTCAATTTAGCATTGTCCATATATCAATACAAGATATACTTATAGCTATAATATTGTTTAGAATTCACTGTTAACTTCTTTGTACCGTCCAAGGCACAACTGAAATTATTATATTTGTATGATATTATTCGGTATGATTTACTGTTCACTAATAAGTAAATGCAATTTTAAGTAGTTAAAAAGATAAAATTTGTGCCGTATATGATTTCATTTTTGAAGTGCTTTGAAGCTTTGAAATTCTGATCGGTAACCTTTTTGAGTGGCAAAACGTGGGGAGGTAAACACTGTGTCCCGTAGAGTGGGAGCAGTGTCTCACTTGCCTTCAGGTATTGGACAACGTAGAGACATACCAACTTCTCGCTTTCTTTCTCGTTGACCGTCGTGCGTTTACTGCGTTCAAGCGGTGTGACGATCACATCACAATAATGATTAATTAATAATTAAAATGTTTACCTATGATACAAAAGTTTCACTTCTATCTTGTGTCTTTATGACACACCTTGTTTTTTTTTAATTTTATACAATCCCCACATGTTAGATTTGACTAGGACTTTAAAAATATAAGTGACTAAATAAATTATACCTTACACTTCAAGAATTAAAGCTGGATCGGTAAATCGAACGCGAGACAAATGACGTAAATGAGAGAGAATGACGTTTGTCTTAGGAACGCTGTCAAAATGGTGTTTGACATAACTGAAGAATAGTCTTTTTACGAGATAATTTTTATATATTTGGTAAACAGGTGCCAGTAGTGATGACACAATTTAAACATGAGGGACGATGGGTTCTGTCGGTTAGTAAGGATCCCTGTCCTCAGTATGTTGTGCATAATCGGACGCGAGTCTGTTTCGCCATCGCCGAACCGTTACATTTGCCCGATGAACCCTCTACGTCGTCTGTTAAGGTGAGTTGCTCGAATATGTTTCTCGAGTGTTCATGTGCTCGATCAACATGAAATTTTCCATACATATATACTCCAAAATGTTCTTGTTCCTAAAGGGATAGGTCAAATGTATAATAAGTAATGGTATAAAAACCTTAAATGTCTAACAGTCTTTCATCATTACAAAAATTAATGGTAATTTAAATAATTTTCAGTGTTATGATTATTGAAGGTAAACAAAGGCTTCTAGAAAATTCGATTAATCTATCATTTTTTATATACATTTAACTATTTGTACATTTTTTCGCTTTCGTTGATGCTCGTTGCTTTTAAAAATATATAAGGTTATAGCGAATTGTGAAAGTCATTAAAATTATGCAGGATTCGTAATTTACGCTTATGTACATATTATTCATTAATACTCAAAATATATAACACTCATTCATGTCATTTCATCTCTATCATATATTTACCATAGCAACAGTAAGATTCACATGTAAATTATCGCAGTAATCAATTAAAAAATTAAGTAATTATAGATCCCGCTACAATGCCTGTAATAGATTCGATATAATTTCGAATTTTATATTGGATGTAATTACTGACAACATACCGTCATCATCCAATGGAAAATAGTGTCGTTTTAAAGATAACTGTTTACATTACCCGGTATTTGATTGGGGACGTCAAAGAGGGGAGTGAGACGTCCAACTAAGATTGGTTTACTCCGGTTGTATAAGGCGTTCTCTCTTTCGTACTGCAGTAGACATAGATAACGCTATACGAACTTAGACTATCTCACTCTTCCCCTCGACGTGCCTAATCAAAAGCTGGATAGTATATTCTTTGTAATGTTTGTAGGCAAAACAAGAATGCAAGGGTATCAATTGGTGGTGCTTTGTATATCCAGACTCGGTTATACATTACTCTAGCCCATCGTATTGTGCTCGATACCCGCTACCGCACAACGCACCGAAGAAGACTTATGTACCATACATTATTATCGCCAAATCTAGAGGTAAATAATCTATTTTGTCACACTCTTCTACGCATATGTTCCACTTGTTAAACGTAGGATAAATGTCTAAATAATTATGTTTAGCATTCTTATTAATTTATATTTGTTTAGCTGACCCGTGCCCACTTCGTTGGGCGGTAAACATTTTTACTTTATCAAGCTCTACGACTCTAGTCTCGTATATCGTTAAGGCAGCGTTCGTAAGAAACCTTTTCGTTCGACCGTTTTTTCTTCGCCTTACTTTGCAAATCCGACCACCACAGAAAAGTCTTTTCATTTTTCGGATTAATAATATATTATAGCCTATGACACTCACAAATAACGTGGATTTCTATTGGTAAAATATTTATTTAAATCGGTTTAGTTGAGCCAGATATTATTACCCCCTACAAACTCGCAAACTTGACCTCTTTATAATATTAGTATAGATTATAAATTGATACTTCTTTAATTATTAACTGGTGTCTCCGACTTTGTTCTCTTGAAATATTTTTACTTTTTATCTGTCTCTATTGTGGGGTGTGTTTTATTTTAATTGTAATTTTGTTATTAGTACTTTAACTCACTTTAAACATTTTATCGATTTTAAGTTAACTCCGATAAATTGTATTATACTTAGCCTTTATGGTAATATTCTGGTCGTTCACTGTCGGTAAAAGTGTCTTACAGACATTTTAGAGTAATCTCTTGACAGACAAAATACATATAAGACCTTATACGAGATTTATAATGAAAAGTAAAATCCGTGTACAAATTGAATAGTTTTAATGAATTGATAACCTCTTATAGAGGAGGGTAACATGGATTGGTGTCAGCCGATAACGGTCTCGGATGGTGAACAACTGGTCCAACTTCGCGGAGGTATTACAGTTAAGTTGCGCATACGCATGCACCCCCATTCGTCTCTCATCGAGCTCCAGGAGGTCGACCATGTTAGTTTTACTTTTTTTTGTAATATTTTTTGAGTTGATGGTTTAAGTGTGTGTAGTGTATGGAATGTACTCCAATTGAGTGACTGCTCCTTCCAATTGAGTGACTGCTCCTTCCAATTGAGTGACTGCTCCTTCCAATTGAGTGACTGCTCCTTCCAATTGAGTGACTGCTCCTTCCAATTGAGTGACTGCTCCTTCCAATTGAGTGACTGCTCCTTCCAATTGAGTGACTGCTCCTTCCAATTGAGTGACTGCTCCTTCCAATTGAGTGACTGCTCCTTCCAATTGAGTGACTGCTCCTTCCAATTGAGTGACTGCTCCTTCCAATTGAGTGACTGCTCCTTCCAATTGAGTGACTGCTCCTTCCAATTGAGTGACTGCTCCTTCCAATTGAGTGACTGCTCCTTCCAATTGAGTGACTGCTCCTTCCAATTGAGTGACTGCTCCTTCCAATTGAGTGACTGCTCCTTCCAATTGAGTGACTGCTCCTTCCAATTGAGTGACTGCTCCTTCCAATTGAGTGACTGCTCCTTCCAATTGAGTGACTGCTCCTTCCAATTGAGTGACTGCTCCTTCCAATTGAGTGACTGCTTCTGCTGGCTAACGAAGGTCCTGTCCATTGGGTTATTTAATTGAAAAGGGTAATTGTTCGCTTGCGTAGTTTTAATGTTAATGCTCCCCGTATCTACGATCTTATATAACCTCTATCCACTCAAACCTTCCCTTTATCAATGTACAAGCGTGCCCGGTGGACGTTGTCTCGCGCATATAGTACAAAAAACCTTGACAAATTATATACCTAAATCTTCCTCTTGAATCACTTTTTTGGTGAAAACCGGATGAAAATCAGTTCAGTATTTTTGATTTTATCGCGAACAGACAGACGTGGCAGAGGACTTTGTTATATAATATGTAGTGATACTATTATTAGATGTTTTAGAATTACAACTCTGGGTCTGGTCGAAAATATTTTATCGACTTTTAGAGAGATCTTCTTATAACGAAGAAGTATGTAGTTTATTTTACAGCAGTAAAGTTACTTTTGTTACCTGTAAAAATTTCAATGTGGATTAAATACAGTGAATTCAAATAAAGGATGTTCGCCATTGTAGATGAACAGTAATTATTTTTTAAGTATAACTTATTTACGCACGCTTAATTTGGGGAGTAAGCTGGAGAATGCGTGACGAGAGCGTTACGAAAACGTGTGATCGGGCGAGGCGAACGGAAGTTGAGAGGATGATATAAGTTAGTGAAGATAGAAAGAGAGAGTTACGTTACGACTTATCAATGAAAATTCATAATATCTAAATATTTGTAAAAATTAGGAGAAAGCGTGACGAGAACGTTACGAAAACGTGTGAACGGGCGAGGCGAACGGAAGTTGAGAGGATGATATAAGGTAGTGAAGACAGAAATAGAGAGAGTTACGTTTCCTTAAATTTAAATATTTGTAGAAAATTAATACATGTATATACTTATGTAATAATGTATATATTAGGGTGGCCCAAAAAAAACGATTATTTTTTTCGATATCGAAATCGACTTTTGAAAATTATGGAAATTTTTAAAAATTTTGAGCGACCCTTAATGAAATTGTCTTTGACCTGCCGTTTGGAGGGGATTCTTAAAACATTATAAACTTAAATATTTTGATACGACACTCGAAAAAAAAAATCGTTTTTTCTGGGCCACCCTAGTATATATAGATGGAGCTAAACAAGTTTTACTTCAGTCGCGTGATCTAAAGCACACTCGTTTTGTTTTTGTTGTTGCAGAATGATATTTCAGCAAGCGATATCCGACGTCGACTTCACGGTATTTTCACAAAATATTCCGAAGAAGATTTGGAGGTACGATATTTTGATTCCATTTTATTCGTTGGTTTATTCACTGGTCGAGTTATTTAGTTTGATTCGTAGCGTTTTCACATCGATTTCACTAATTGTTATGTAACGTGCGTAGAAAGTAGACTCATGAATCGCAGGTGAGATAATACCATAGATACAAGACCTCTTGTCTATTTTATTTTTTTTAAACAATTTCGATACTAAAAGTATGTTCCGAATAAAATAAAATATTGTGTAATTGGTATATCGTGTATTGTTTATTTTGTAGATGGCCTCAATTGCCTGTGATTTGGAACGCATAGGCGCTGACACTCAGGGTAAGAAGTAACCAGTTATCTATTAATTCTATGAAATTCTTATTACATTTCTATAGTTTTAAAAGATTTAATGATTTCAGTTCTCGATATCGACTCAAGACGGATCCGTTCCCCGGAGGCCTCTGAGATAACCCTTATTCCATCATTCCCACCTGCTATCCCCCCCAAACAGGTTCCATTCCCTCCACCGCCTGAAATAGCTGGTCCTTCACATTATGATCCATATGGCCCGGCATCAAATGATCCATATACTTATGACTGCATGCGAGAATCTGCTTCGGCGCTTTTATTATACGAGGAGAATGCATCAAAACACGTGAATCCTGGTAAGTCGTTGCGTTTCAGGTATCCGTTTTCATTTCCAGATGTTCATTCACAGTTAATTATCATCTACCGTATCTCTAAATTAAGAAGAAATAATGAAATTTATTATCTCAATTATTTATATTGATTTACATTATTATTGTTTCTATTTTTATTTTATTTAAAAAAAAACGTGTGTGATTTAGATCACAGGACTGAAGTAAAACTTCTTTAACTCAATCTATATTTATAAATGTATAATATATACATATATTAATTTTCTACAAATATTTCAGTTTATTATGGGTTTTCATTGATAATACAAAACGTAACTCTCTCTCTTTCTATCTTCACTAACTTATATCTCTCCCTCTCAACTTCCTTTTGCCACACGTTTTCGTAACGCTCTTGTGACGCATTCCCGTGCTTAAAGAAGTTTTACTTCAAAAAGTATAATTTTGAAATATTTTTACTAGTTTCATTAATTATGTAATACGTAAAAATATTCTATAATTAATTATTCATTAGTTAACTTTATGATTTATTTTTAATTTATTGATTTTATTTTTATTAATTTTATCATATACAGAAGAAGAAGACCTTAAAACAAACGATCATAATATCAGAGCTGCCTCTCCTGATTCGTCTTACGTTTTTTCTTCGGAGGTTGATTATCAAGGTATTTTTTAAATAGCATCAATTGAGCACCGACATTTCTGTTTACTATAAAAATGATTAACTAAAACAAACTTGGTTTATAAAACGTTATTATCCAAATACTGACTTTACTATTTTATTAACCTTAAAAACTAATTTTAGTCGTATCCACTTGCATACATTTTATATTTTTGTAGAACCGCCGTTTATATAGATAAACTTATCTATTGCACTTATCAAATCTGCAACTAACGAAACAATGTCCTACGAAACAAATTGAAGTGTAGATTGCAGTTCTCAAATCTACAACTAACAAAACAATGTCCTACGAAACAAATTGAAGTGTAGTTCTCAAATGTAATTGTATGGTTGTTCTAACAATGTCCTACGAAATAAATTGAAGTGTAGATTGCAGTTCTCAAATCTACAACTAACAAAACAATGTCCTACGAAACAAATTGAAGTGTAGTTCTCAAATGTAATTGTATGGTTGTTCCAACAATAAAGTATTTCTTTCTTTATTTCTTTCTAACAGAATGGGATGAAGATGAAGTGACCCCAGCGCAAAACGATCGGCTGCGTTTATTGTTAGTCGGTGCTTCTATCGAAATGTCCTGCGCCATCGACATAATACCTTTGGTGGCCGTACACGTGGACCGTGTGGCCGCCGCACTGTCCTCCGATTCGAAGGTACTAATTATAATATATAGGATTCAAACAACTAACATACAATAAACAATAACGTGGTCGCTATTATAATTTCTCTTTTATTTTGCGTTAAACGTGAAAAGTATAGTGACATTCGGCTGTTGATTAAGCGTGAAATTAACTAACATTACCGTGGTCTTTATAACTTTCTAACTAATCGTGATTAGAAATTACCATATGCGCATAAATAAACACTGACCACTCTCACTCGGACGATCGTTTAACTGGCCAGTTGCTAACAATACTTTTACGATAATGTAGCCACTGTAAATTAGAGCATATATCGTCGTCGGTCTATAAGAGACCCACTGCGAAGTCATAGGCTTCTTCCTGTAGGGAAGTATAAGTACAATCACCACACCAGCCCACGACGTATTTGTGAGTTCGAATTCCAAAGTTCTATATTGTTCACGCGAACGCCGATACTACTTGAATATTTGTCAGGTTCTAATTTACTCACGATATTTTCCTTCACCGGCAGCCGATAGTGTTACGGATTCAAGTTAATTAATGTACGTGGATTCCGTGAAAGTAAGCCACTTAGTTTGAACAGCAACCGGTGTAAACACTTATCTTTATTATCAACGTCTGGTACTGGATCAGATATCATCCGGGACGAATCAGATATCATCCGGGACGAATCAAAGCCGGAGTATCTGGGTTCTTCACTTCTATTACGGTCAGTGTTAAACAGGGAAAGGTATGGACTGTATAATTAGGTACCACGAGGGTAAGGGTAGGAGGATACGCTCAATCGAGAGAAGAGAAAAACGTACAATCAGTTGAGCTACTACAAGGAAAAGAAAACACATTTACTTGGCATTAATTTTGCGTCAGGTCCATATATTATACAGCGCTGCTGAAGAGGATAATCCTCCTCTAATTTCACACACGAACAACTCAATGCATCTCTGATAGATTGTGTACACGCTAGGTCCATCGAGTACCGATTTTAGGAACGTAACAAGGGCACGGTAACTGCATCGGTGTTCGACGGCAAACTGACACTAACTTCGCGGAGTTAGGTTTTTTTTTTTAATTTTATTATTGGCAACCAATCTTCTAGTAGATTATGAATGCCATTGTCGAGTAAGAAATAATTTTACAAGTTGCTTGTGATCATATCAATGTTTTTAGGGAGTTTTTATGGTATCTAACACTTCATCCGCGTTATTACTTCCCGCCCACTTCACTTATGCACAATAACCAAATTATATTACGTCAAAAACCACGGATATTACAAAATATAGAGCTAAGTAACACAAGATTGTGAATAAAATATAAAATCCATTATATGACAGGCTATAGAATCCCGCCGAAAACTCCGGCGCGGCGTTACATCTACCAGCTACAACTTGTAAACTGAGTAAAAACGTTATACATTTTGATTATCCTGTAAAATATACTTATTTTATTACTTACTTTATTTACATAATATTTTCATAAAATTAGAAAACGAAAGCGGTGGTTTCCGTGGGCCTTGTTCAAGTGGATAACAGGCAGTTTAACACGGGCGTGTACGACTTCGCTGTAGTGGCGAGTACGGGCAATCCGTCACTGAGTCGCGACCGTTGGCCACCAATATGGACTATGTTTCAAGAATCAAAGGTCTTCGCTATAAAACAATCTCAAGCCAAGCTGGTGATCTCCGTACAGTATGATAAATGGACAGTCCTCAACAAAAACTTTAAAGGTATTTTCTTTATTATACAAATATGTTCTATATGTAATGTTATGACATAAATTACAATAAACCGTTATTTATCCATTATATAAAATCATTATCGAGCTATTTTGTTATATGCGGTACAAGAGTATTTTCAGATATACTTTGAATGGAAGTATATTTGTTTAATTTTAAAAAATTGCAGCTTAATTCCGTTACATTAAATTATTTTATAAGTAAAATATTACTAGACAACTTCTTCTAAGATATAAGGGTCTTAGTAAAAGTTTATATTGTAACAGAAAGTACTTCATATACTGTATAAAATTATGTATAACTTATTAAAGATATAACTAGATGTAATCCAAATTTCTATTGTATACTATAGAAATACTCATCTCCTATTTACGTAAACAGAAAAAAGATCATATCACATTATTTTTTTAACCATAATCAGAGTATCTTAGTAATTGTGTGGAAAACAATTTTCAATTATCTCTGATTTTTTTTAAAATATTATATGTGATCACCACCGTTCATAGACACTTGCAACATCAGAGGAGTCGCAAGTTCGTTGCCACCCAGTGTTTGAGGGAGGGGGAGTGGAGATGGTGGGGGGAGGGGAGGAGTATTATCCGGCGCTCTCAATGACCGAACGAAACGCAACAATCAAAGCACTGTTACTTCACGTCGGTGTTCTGCGAGAGGGTAGGGTAGTACCCCGGGCGAGCCGACTCATTCGTACTGAAACCAGTAATAGCTTCAGCGTGGCTCTACCACCTCTATGAAACCAGAATAACTCAGTAATGACTATCAATTTTCCATATATATTTTAATCAAAGAAAGTCGAGGAAGTTAATAATATTTTTTTGTTCATTAACAGAATTAACGGAGGTATCACTACATGCGGGGCCGGTGTCATTATATATAGAGGACGCTTATGTGAAAGCTCTTACAGAACTTTACAAAATGGCGTTCCCCCAGTCCGCGCCATCTGATGATGAACATGCGTTAGCTGAGGAATTGTCGTTAGTGAATCCACTGCGTCTTCGCAGCCTCCATATAGACCCACTCAATTTGACCCTAACCTTACATACTGCTGTAAGTATTGAGATGAGTTCTTTTGATGTCTACATTTCGTTATAATTCTATTTAAAATTAATGTTTGATTTATGCATACCGCAATTTTCTTTCCCGTTGTATAATCTGATAACGTATGATGCATTTTAACAACAATGTATAAGATAATATAGAACTGGAAGCTAAGTTATTTAAATATACCTAGTAATAAAATATGGAAGAAAATGCTGTGCTATTAGTTCACTAAAATGTATATACAAATGTGTTTATAACTATTCAATAACCAAGAAATCGTGTTTAAGCAAACCGACCCTACTTACATATTTATAAATCAAATACCGGCTACACTTTAAACATTGTTTAGAGAAAGTGGTAAATATAATATGATATTCATTATATTTTCTACAGGTGCATATGTACATTGCCGTGGATCAGAGCCCGCTGCGTCTGAGCGCTTTCAAGGTGCAAGACATGATCTCTACGCCGGCGAGCTTGACGCATATGCTAACTGTTCATTACCTCTCAGCTGCTATACTCGGCGCTGGTATATATAAAAATATATTAAAAACAATATAATCATCCTACATATTACATTTAGGTTTAACCCCGGGTCAAAAAGTCGATCATTTTGTAGTTGATGTTGGTCTGGCTAAAACTTGTCCAGATTTCTATTTGCTTATTATATTTCTATTCTGCCATGGTGGGACGAGACATGTGAGGTACTTAACCGAAAGTTAATTATATTTACTGTCAAAGCGGACACGCAGGCGGGAAACAGAAGTGCCTATCTCAGAAATAAGCTTCGAAAAAGGTCAAGTCAAATTAATATATCAAATGTAATTATGTAGTATTTCAAATGTGATCATGTAGTATATCAAATGTATTCATGTAGTATATCGAATGTAATCATGTAGTATATCAAATGTATTCGTGTAGTATATCAATTGTAATCATTGCTATAGTAAAAATGATTAAAATGAAATAAAAGGTTGGGTAGTCGGTGGTCTGGAGCTACTGGGTGCCCCGGGGGCTCTCGCTGCGCGCGTCTCTAATGCCACTGGCGGCATCCGCGGTGTCGCATCAGCGACAGCTGCTGCTCTAGTACGTTCGGTCAGCTGCTGGGCTGGCTCATTGGCCAGAAACCTCGATCTCCTCGCTGGCGATGAAGAACACGCCAGAAGAGCCGCTGCGGCAAGGAGACGAGCCCCAGAGAGCTTCAGCGCTGGCTTAATGACTGGGATTACCAACTTCGCTATAAACATACTAGGTATGTGAACAATTAATAAACCCGTTTATTAATAATTTGCTTTACTATGATAAGCTATTCGTTTAATATATTTTGACGTTTAAAGGTGCCGTGGGTGGGTTAGCACACCACCCGTTCGTGGGTGTAGCTGTGGGCGAGTCTGGTAGCAGTGCAACAGCCTTGCGTCGGGGTCTGGTCGGAGCCTTGACCAAACCATTGAGTGCAACAGCTGACCTCGTCGCCTTCGCAGGACATGGACTTTTGAAGCAAACTGGATGGGATAATAATCCGGAGGTATGTATGCATTCAGCGTATTTTCGTTTTTAGCTAAAAGGCTTTAACTTTTTAAAAGGCTACATATCATCATACTTGACAATAAAGGCTAAGTAGTAATAATAAAATTAAACACAGAGGTAACTTCAAAGCAGTAAAAGGATTGTAAGTATTAAGTAATCAAGCCGTAGTTAGAATTAAATAATGAAACAATGAAATCGTTGTCACGGGGACGACGTCTT
The DNA here is from genome assembly GCA_015888305.1 of Antheraea pernyi. NCBI lineage: Eukaryota > Metazoa > Arthropoda > Insecta > Lepidoptera > Saturniidae > Antheraea > Antheraea pernyi. The sequence goes on along the minus strand of MU158749.1, from coordinate 1,374,542 downwards.
TAATAATTATTTAGCAAACAATTTTAAACTGTATATCAATAGGTGCATTGGATTTTATACAAAATTAGATAATACCCGCGATATCCACGTAGTTTATTAACTTTCTACTAACTCTATATTGAACTAGCAGGACCGGCAGACTTTGTCCCGCCCTGATTATGAAAAAACGTTCACCCCATCCACTGATGAAAACCGCATGAAAATCCGTTTGCTAATTTTTGAATTTCTTGCGAACAGACAGGCGCGGTAGGGGACTTTGTTTTATACGATGTATTGATGAAGATGTGATATTTTTTTTAAAGATTAATATTAGTTTAGTGACGACTGCTAAATGTCGACACTAGTTATAGTTTTCGTTTATTAAAGAAAAGTGGCAGAGGTGTGAATGTTGGAAAGATTATGGGTACTAACATGTTCTTTCAAAATAACCGTGAAATAGCTTTTATATAATATTTAATTGTAATTTCGGCATTTACTTAGTCCCTATAACCGTTTTATAAGGTTTTCTTCTATACTTTATAGCTTTTAACATTTGAAGACAAACTTATCTGATTTAAATGACAATGTGGCTTAAAATGGTAAACATGCTGAAGCGAGAGGAAAACTGGCTCTTAAGTGTAACTTGCCGGAACACATCAACAGATGGTGACGGATTAGAGGGTAGAAGTGAGACAAGTGAACTTTGGAAAGACTCTGCCGCCATACTAATGGCACGTTTTCCATCAACGAAAGCTCCGAAACTCGGTTGCAAGGACAGTCGTGGTCCCTTAAAGTTTTTACCTCTGTTATAATAAAACATTGTACGTGGAGTCCCTCTGAACGGAAGAAGTGAAACTTCGTAATGTGGAAATGAAAATACGTTTCACAATTGATCGCATCTTATAATTATCATTTTCGAGTGGAGAAATATCCAAATCTATAACATTTACAATGGGATTATGATAACTAAAGTAAGATACGAAATGTTTGAGTTCTATTTTTTCAATATTTCTTGCAAAAACTGCATCAAGGAATATTGGACGCTACTCGTTGCTAACGCTCGCGCTGGCCAATAACAGGTATACTACGCGCATCCGTTCGAGTACCACGCATTCACTCTGGCTCTGTCTCTTTATATTCCCCTGATATAAATATCCAAAACGTTATATTTTAGGAAGCTTAATGAAACGCAACCGTAAGACCATACACAATCGTAACGCTAGACGCCTATAATCGGAGAGAGGCAGGCACATGACAGCTTAAAAGTACTTATAAAAATATTACATTACATAAATCTACCTACATATATCACATCCCCCTTAGCGTTAAACGTTTAACGCAACCTTGTTGGAAGTCGCATTAGAAGTTTCACTTCAATAATTGCTATTAATATTTTAAACGCGAATTTGAATCGGGATACGACGATATGACGTAGGGTACCTTTAATTCTGCAAAAAAGGGACTTTTACTGCAGAATAGAATAATATACCAGATGAATGTTTAGACAGTAGCAATATTTATAGAGGACATTTTGCATTCGATTCTCGTTCTAAATCAATTTAAAAAAATAAGATGATATATTTGACCTAATTATCTAGAAACACAAAAATTATACTCGAATCCTTTAAGCGTCTATCTTAAAGCACAGTGTCAATGACCATTGGGTGAAGTAAAAGTGAAGTGAAGCCAAAAGCCTAGCAAAGGATAACTTTCGAAGTTTGAATAAACAAAAGGGTTTATTGTCCGTTTTATTATCGAATGTTATTAACTCCGGATCACTGCTCGCAGATTTTATAGCTGGTCATTCAACCTAGTTTATTTAAGTAATTATCCATACTTTTGAAATTCTTAGAACAAACTTTACTAAGTTTCTCTTTGTTGTATATTAGTATTTGTCTTGATGTTATTATTTTATGTGTTAAGTGTGACCATGAAGTGTCATATATTAGAATACTGCGAGTGTCTAATCTTTCACCTGGTATACTATAGTAAAGCGAAATAGCTATAATAATAATGTGTGTGTAGTGTCGTCCAATACGATGGTCCCGGCAGTCCAGCAGCTCGCGTGGCTGGCGACGAGACAGCGTGCGCTGGGTGTTCCGTCTCGCCGATATCACACCCCTAACCGGCTTCGAAGTACTTCTCCAAAATGCTCAACTACAACTACTCATCACCCATAAGGTATATAGTATATAAGCAGTAGTTATAAAGGTATGATGTCAATAATAAATTATATCCTCCTCATCATTTACTCTATCAATCATTCAAAATCAATCAAGTATTAATAATAAAATACCTTAATACTACATTAATTAATATAGTTTTTTTTTATTTTTTGGCAACCAATCTTTTAGATTATTACTGCCATTGTCGAGTAGTTATTAGTATTACATGTTCTTCTTCTATTCAATTTTTGGCAACCAGTCTTCTAGTAGACTATTACTGCCATTGTCAAGTGAGTACCGATTTTCTGACAAAATGGTGGCCATCTTGTTAGAACTTTTCTGGGAGTTTTTGTGGCATCTCAGAATTCATGGTCCATGGTATTATTTTCCATTCACTTCACTTATGCACAATAAACAAACTAGATTACATAAAACACCACCAATTTTATACAATATAGAGTCGAGTAACATAAGATTATGAATAAAAAATAAAATCCACTACATGACAGACCAAGATCCCACCAAAAACTCTTATGAATATAGTTACATATTACACTCGGAGATGTGAACACGCCGACGCTCCGAGCGAGAATGACTCACGCTCCTTTTTTTTCTCGAACTGACTACGCTATTGGCTTATCAAGGCCTTAACAGCTTCACCGGCCTACCGACTCACGCTCCCATCCTTGCTACGCCTTTTATAGGCTTGTCCGCATTAGAGGGTAGTGCCGAGTGCGTAATATTTATGTCAGTACAATTATTTTTTATTGTTAGAACGGACATTTGCTCCGACATATATGTCACAACTACGGTTCAACGATCCACTTGCTAATTTATTGTGCACTACCTGACCTTGTCTGCCTTGTCGTGCGCATGCGCACCACACCGCTTGTTTGAAGGTGGTATAGCCAAGCTGAAGCTGTTACTGGTTTCAAAATGAATGGGCCGGCTCGGCCGCGGTAGTACCACCCGACCCACAGAAACACCGACGTGATGTAATAGTGCTTGCTTTGTTGCGTTTCGTTCGGTCAGTGAGAGCGTCGGAGGTCCACTTTCTTCTCTCCACTTCGAGCCTCCCTCCCCTCGTCCACTTTCCCCTTCGATCCCCCATCCCCATCCCCCAAACACAGGCTGGCAAAGCACTTGCGACTCTCCTGGTGTTGCTAGTGTCTATGGAAGGTGGTGATCACTTACCATCAGGTGACCCGTCTGTTCGTTTGCCACTTATAATATAAAAAACACCCATACATATCTCAACAACAATAAAATACACATGCCTCGTAATACTTATAAGAACTGTTACTTTTTAACTTTAATAACTTTATATTAAATTAAGATATCGTGATAATTTTACTCAAAGAACAAATAGCTAAAGTAAAGATAAAAAAAAAATCGAAATTTGTCGAGTACACACAATGACAGACCTCTATAATTTTATTTACATAGATGATCCCTTATCATTAAGAAATAAGATTGAATGCATTCTTCATTTTATTTAAATAACGACCGTGAAAATCCGTTATAATATAATATCGACCGTTACAATCTCTGCATCTTGAACAATTAGTCTTCCATCGTCAGTATGTATTGTAGTTGTTGCGTAAATCCTTTCACATCGTACGTCTAAACAGATATATATTTTCTCCGTAACATTTACTAGATGATATATCTGTTTAAAATAATTACATATTCACAATTTACTTAAATGATGTTTGCAGTCCATCATCATTGCTGATTTGAACACTGAACGCATCATAGAAACGATTGATTTACGATATTGTAAACTATCACCGTATCAAGGACCTATTATTCAGGTAATCAAATAACAAGTGCACGTCGATGTAATATTTATGTATTATTTCGTGGAATACAATAAGTAAACAAAACAAGTAATTCATTTGTGTAAGAAATTGAAATGATATAACGTAACCAGTTTATAACCTCGAATAGATTCGAGTAGAAGGTTTATCTACATTTAACAGAACCAAATTGTATACATACGTATTAAGCAAAAATTACATATATATTGTGATTTGTAGACACTTAATCTGTACTTTCGATTCCATATTGTTTTCTTTTTGAAATTGAAACTACTTATGGGAGGGTTTTGAAATTCTAATCGACAACTTTCATGTGTGACAAAAATAATGGGGGGTAAACACTGTGTCGGATAGAGTGTTGTAAACACCGGTTCTCTCCCGATCACCGAAGTTATGCAACTTCGGACACGGTTAGTATTTGGATGGGTGACCGCTTGGGAAGAGCGCGTGATCTTCGCTGTTTTTTGTAAATTTTTAATGAAAAAGAGTTCGCCTGTGATACAAAAGTTTCACTTCTATCGTGTGTTGACTATACACCCTGCTTTGTAATTTTATTATTCTAATATTATAAAGAAGTAGTCTGTGAATATATTTATAGTATGTAAAACTCCGGAAACACTGATCCGATTCTAAAAACTCTTTCTCTGATAGAAACTTACATTCTGTCTGAATATTTTATATTGTTAGTAACGCGGGCGATTGTTAATATTAACATACTGTATTACTTATCTTCCAGCTTATAGTATTGGAAAGGCGGACGTCAAAATTAAACGACAGCATTATAATTGAGGACGAGGAAGAATACCAGGTATTTTCTTTAATACATAACATAAGAAATTATGTTTGATCTAAGAGAATCCGCTTTTAGATTTAAGTAGACCGTACGATACGATACGGAGTTAGTTAATTCGGTAAATTTGGGTCGCTATATATATTTCTATCCATTTGTTATAATAGACAGCCTCCGATAATTGCTTTTAAAACTGAGAACTGTAAAGATTCTTTTAACTAATGTTATTATGTGATAGATGTTCAATGTTAGTATGGGTTATGAATAAATTGGTAGCCTTTTTTTTATTGTTATTGCTCGGCAAAGTGACTACACTATGCCTGATGGCAAGCACAGTACAATCCAAAAACAATGGCATTGATCGAGAGAGAAACTATCCACGCCGGTCGCCGCTGTCATGCCGACCTGGGAAATGCTGGATATGCCCAAGCTGATCCCGAAACGCGACCCGCAGAAGCGAATCACTATGACGGGCTTTTTCGCCATATACATGGTGGTTGCGACCCAGTCGGGCTGTAAAACCCTACCACCCCACCAAAAAGTGTGCCGACTGTTAAAAGTGTGAATATGCAAATTATCACCGCCATAAAAGCGCTATGGACATATCAAAAAAATAATCCGAGTCCAAGTAATTATTTGGATAATTGTAACCTAAAAGGCATATAGATAGATTTTCAGGGTTTAAACTACATAAAATGTCGAAGAAGTAACAAAAAATGAAAAAGAAATATATATATATATTGAACAGGTGAGCGCCGCAGCGATGGCGCGCGTCGCTCACTACACAGGTATTGCAAAGAAGGCTTCTATCAGCCCCGAGTACAGGATGCTCTCACTACTCCCACCTCCGGGAAGGTCTTTCACACTCCAAGCGGCTCTCGTCGCTGCATTACATCACAACGCGGATTCACACTTCCCCCTATTGTAAATCGGCTGGCCCCGTCAAATTCTCTACACACGAAACTATTAAATACGTCACAACGATACGTCATTATTATGACTGCGTTCCACTAGACACTCACAACGCTCACGCTCACGACCGCGAGTTTTCCCGTTCCACTTACTTGCGGGCGTTACAATCGTACACCCAAGTGGTACGCATAATGAGGCGTTGTGAGCGTTCAGGTAAATAATACAAATGGCGATCTAGAAATAATAAAGTAAAAGTTTTAAGAGGTTATGTCCTAACAGTAAATTGTAATAATTATTATGTAAATTGATTTAAGTATATTGAAAGATAAATGTATAATTCAATTTTTATATTTAATTTTAGTGCCGTATTTAATTAATTTGCTTTCAAATGAAATAAGAATATCTTCTGAGGCAACAGTAGGATATTTGATGATAATTGTATTATTTATTGAACTATGTTTTATAAAAGTGTACAAATGATATATTTTTCTCATTTAACTTTATTTATTAAAAATCATAAAATATATTTTTTATTTTAATAAAAAATATTAAATTATCATTAAGTGACAATAAATTAATTTCCTCTCAGAATTTTACGATTGCAAACATTTTAAAATAGAATTTAAAATTATCAAAACTTAATTAACATATTTCATGTAAATATATTAATAAATTTCATTGATCCATTAAATACAATATGTTATTTCATATAAATATTCTACTGCATCAAATAATGACATTTTTACGGTCGCCATCTTTATTGAAAATCCCGCCAATTTTGTCAACGCTCACATCGACCCATCTCCAGACATGGGGCGTCGTGAGCTTCGCGTGGGCGTTTGTTATGACGTCATTAATGACGTTTTCGGCACGACCGCAACGCTCGCGGTAGTCTAGTGGAACGGCTAAAAGGCTGTTGTGAGCGTTGTGAACTTCTTGTGGAACGCGCCCTATATATAATAAATAAAACCGACTTCAAAAAAATTGTCTCTAAATAAATTCATCGGAATATATTTGATTACAGTTAGGTGCCTATCTAGTGTTGGATTATCATTAACCTATTACAATATCAACCGTTATACATTTCCTATTCTATTTATAAATGACGTTATGAAGTAACAAATATTTTAAAAAAATCAACCGTATCTAGAACTTTTTTTGAAGTCGGTTAAAAATACATCGATACTGATAAGCGAAAACGCTGTATAATTCACACAAAAGTAAGAGAAACAGTTGACATTTTTCCGGTGGACCTAATTGTTTGAGACGGGTTAGTAAAATAATGATTTGTGATATCTCTGTAAGTCTTTGGATTGTTTTGTAAAGTTTTTTTTTCGTTACAGCGTTTACAATTTACAGCGTCGGTATATGAAGTATTTTTATTTGTATTTCAGTATTTTAAATAAGTTCTATTAACGTTTATTTATTAATTTAGAATATACTGGATTGTTGAAATTTGACATTGATTATAATTTAATATCGAAATTAATCGCATCTAGTAGATTATTCGTGTATTTAATAAATTAATATTATAAATATTGTTACTACCCTACATACTTGATACGTAATAATTATTCTGCTAATAATACTTTGACTATATAAAGCCCAAATAAGTTCCAGATATCAAACATAACATAAGAGTTATCATAAATCTTAACATTCCTAGAGAAACTTGAGACTGATGGCGTCGATTGTTTCAAATACTTGAAATATAAAAGCAACTATGTAAGATATTATACGACTTTGCTCAAATACTAGGAGCTTCACATATTCATCCTACATAATGGCATGATGTTAGAAACACATGATGAACGACATTCCAAAGATATTTCGATAATATTATGCATGCTATCTTCTTCATTGTAATTGATGCTTTCGAGAAAATTCGAGAATGTTGGTGCAGGATTGTGATATTATCACTGCTATGAGCGGGCATCACAAAGTTGCTCTTAAGGGTAATTAAATTAGTGTTCTTTGTCTAATTGATCATTCTAATGTTTAAAATAAATGGTCGTAGTTTTGTGTCTATTAAACGTATAAAAAAATGAGTGTTTTAAATTTCGTCTTTTCACGGGGATTTCACGTATTAAAGTGCGTTTCGGATCCGTAATTCAGGGTTCTCCATTCAAGAATTTAATATTATAAAATATGATTGTTAGAATTAATACCCGTAGGCGTAGTTTGTAAACAGTGTATCGTATTAAAAACATTATATATTTATTCTATTTCGCCATTGAAATGATCTTCTCTTTGCATCCGTTCATTTCGATCTCGCCAAGCCTTCTTAGTATTTTTTTTTGTGGTCTAATAATATATAATTTATAAAGGTACTATGTTTTTGTTTCGTACTGATCTGTAAGTCGCTGATTTGTCATACATATTGTTTTTAAAGAAACCAAAAATTCTAGAATTATTTACTCATTCATTTGGCATTTGAGTAAATCCATAAGTATAATAACAAGAATCCAGAGTCCATTTAACGATAATAAAGAAATTGCTAGTTATGTTATTTTTCTATCTTTCATTGTTTTGGTGATGGTAATTCAAAATAGGCCAATAAGAGAACAGGGTGACAGATACATTTGCCTCTCGACTGCCGTTGTCCTGCAGTTTTCTTCTGTTCAGTTAGTATTAAAATGCATCATATGAAAATACGTTATTTTTAAACAAACTGCATCCGTTTACTTCTTCTATTCTAGAATTATGTTTTTATTTATTCGCTATCGCTTTAAAACACCACTTCTATAATCCTATGAATAATAATCCAAAAAAATTATAAGTACAAGTATCTATGTCAATTAATATTTATTTTATTGGGTGATTACCAATATTATAGACAGTTTTGTATGAATATCTGAATGCGACAGTACTAAAATAGATGAAAACTTTTGTTTTTAATCAGAACCCATTAACTCCACATATAACTCTTTTTTTTAACTGACTACGCTATTGACCTAGCAAGGTCTTAACAGCTTCACCGGACTACCTGAGTCGAAACACGCACGGCCTTTTATATATCCATAGCTGGCTACCCCACCGTAAGGCGTGGCTTAGGTTTGGCTAGATGACACTACTGGCGGGTAGGGTAGTTGCATGGCTTGGCTTGGCTATGGCGACACTTCCGACGGTAGTACTAGTTGCGTGGCGTTGCGTGGCGCGATACGATGTGCCTCCGGTTGTTACAAATACAGTTATTGTTATCGTGCACCCATACCATAATAAATGTAACAATGCTCAAAAATATTAATTTCTTTACTCTAATATCATTATTATTCATACTATGAATTATTACATTTATATTGGACAATCCCTTGTTATTTTATTCAATAAAAATCTTGACGCTAACTAACGCCCTTTAAGTATTTGTATTTACATCCTACGATTACCTTGTTATTGTGTTCAGATTGATATTTTTGATGCAGATATTCACTTATACAAAATCTATGTCTTATAAGGTACTTGTATTATAAGCGTTTAGGTCTAAATAAAAATTAGTATTGTAGTAATTTGTTGAATGTATCACAATAAACATCACAAGTCAATGGAGCGCCGAGTTCACAAGAATTGTTTCAAAAGCAACGAATACCACATACTAACAATTAGTTATATTTCTAATTTATTTATTATTCTGATATTAAAATATTTTATATACACAAGTGTATCGTAAGCAGCGTTGAACCGAAATCTAGATACAGATCAATACCTCATCACAACAAAACATTTATATAATATTTATATAAATTTAATTAATTAATTAATTTATATAAATATTTTGCAAATATTACTATTTATTTATATTTATTAAAAAAATAATTGTATCATATATTTTAGTGAAACGATTACAAAACTTTACATAGTTATTTTCTTTATATTTTATGCAAGTAAATAATACGACTATTACATTCAAACCAATGGAGTTACTAACATCAGTTATAGCATTCGTAAAAATGAGTGAGGAATTCATATTTATTTTTATTTTAACCCGATACTGCACCTTGTACGAATATATAACATGAAGGCTGCAACTATTTTAATTAATATGTAGGTGAGATAAATTTTAAAAAATACGTATGTATTATTGATTTTCTTTTTCTTGTATCGGAGGTGAAACGATAGGCAAAGATTTCGTTAACAAAAGTACGATAATTACAATTATAAACACATGTAAATCTGTGCTGGCCACAATTTCAACACACAAATGAACAATTAAACTTTTCAAGATTAGAATTTTTATGATGTTCCATTGAACTTTTTAGTGTTGCATAGCCTTTGCAAATTCTAATTTAAAAGACTATATCAACGTTTGGGTTTTGATCTGTAACCATTTTCGGTTATAAGATGCTTTTATGAGACACTAAGTACAGTGTGACTGGTAGATTGAGACGATACATAAATATGCTAGAAATGTAAAATTGTCATTTTTTAAATTCTGTTTATATACTATGTAATTATAATATTAGATAGCACACATATAGTATCAAACCCTGATCACACATTGTTGGCAGAATCTGTTTAGATAAATATCATTAGTTCAACACAACAAACGTTCGCAAACCTTATACACTGGCGAGAATGTGACCAATCAAAAACCTCCGAGTTGATAGAAATCATTTTAATTTTTGTCTCGCTTTATTTGTACAACAATCTCTGACACTATCTCAGAGACTTCTCATGCTCGTAATAACACGGGTTATAATACGTCCCAGTGTATAGTTAGTAATTCAGAAAACTTTAAGCGGTAAAAATGTTATTGGTTGAAGATAAAACAAAAGCCACTTCCATAGTGTTTATTTTAACTTAGAACAATTTTTTTCGGTAAGTATTTTTGTACGTCGGTGTTAATCAACCAGTCGCTCAATATCTGGTTCCTACTTGTATTATTAACGGGCCTCTACGGTATATTAATTTTATAAACATATACGTTTTTAATTAGTTTAAAGAAAGGTTATGTAATATATTTTTAATGTATATACATTGTTATTTATTTTCGTGGTATATATAATAACTATTAGTAAGGTTTTTTGTGCCAAAACTATGTAATAAAAAAAACTACCAGTTCATGTTGTTCTTAAATTATATATTCTTTATACCTTGAACTTTTCTGTAATATCCTTTGACTTTGTTTTCTTTATTATTTCCACTATACTAACTGAACTACATCTGAAGTTACATCTTTCTAATCGAAGTCTTGTACGATTTTGTATTGTATTGTTTTATGTAAAGTGGATATTTGCGATTCTGTATTAGTAAAGTTAGCTCTACGTATGGAACTGTTTGTAAGGTTGCATTCTACATACTTAATAGGAAGTCAACCTCTGTAAGTAAATATATGCTGTAACTCAATTTGCGATCTAATAATATACAACAAGTTGTATTCAATTTATGTTTTAAAAGCATTTGCTAACATTTCACTCGTACTGTACCGTACTTCTATTCAACTTAATCGTTTAGTTAAACTGTCAAAAATTGTACTTTATTTTATTCTAATATATGATGCTTCCCTACTTTAGGAATTTATGTATATCATTAATAAGATAATATGTTTAAAACATATTAAGTAATAGCAATTTCAATCGATATAAATGTCATAGATAATACGTTTCAATTATTAATATATAGGTAGTTTATATGATATGCCGAATCCAGAGAACTAGTAACATAAAAGCCAATAGACTATTTGAACAAGAAGATCTTAAAATCATCACAATAGTGCAGAACGTATAGTCTAATAATCGATCTCCTTAAGCACTTGGAATTTCCGTTGATCTGGGCGTACGTAAAGTTTTTCGCAGCCAGCTATTTAAAAAAAGCTGCTAATCATCCCAATCCGTTAGTGGCGCCGCGAATTACTGGACCATACCGAACGCCCCGCGTTATAAAAGACGTCTGTTCAACATCTTTACCGATCCTCTCGACGAAACGACGTCAGCGAACGATCTATACCCGTCCGTCTTTCTAAACAGAACGTATACGCGCCCACGCCCCTTTAGCCACAGATTACGCCGCCATGGCTTGGCTGTGAATTTCGTTCCCACACACTCGCCGCAGCCCCTTCAACAGCGGCACAAGCCTAGGTTCCATCTCTCAGAAATGAGCCATCAAGCACGCTTCCATGGCGATACAGTAAAAATTTTCAACCACTAGTTGAACAACACAACATAGACCACCCTTACATACAGGCATAAACACAAGTATGTTTATATATGGTGGTAGGGTTTTAATTTTTCCTTTATTTTCAAACCGATTTAGTTTAAATTAGCCTAGTTGTCAAATAATAAATACATGTTTGAATTTGTGAGGCACATATGCCATATATACGTGTGTCTCACTATATATATATATATATATGAATAACTAGCTCAGTTTAGCTTACAGAGATTCGCGATGTTGCATTCAAGGCAACAGGCTAAGCCTAGGTTCGACCACTTTAACAGCCTTGAACTTGTCGCTAAGCGGCGAAGTGCCTAAACTGCTTGCCTTAGTAAACAGTTAATTTAACTGTTACTGCAGTCAATTCTGATATCGTATTACTGTTAACGAGTTCTCTGGAATGGACACATCATTTTATTCACAAGTTGATATAAAAAAATCAATTAAATGTGATTCGATGTGATAAATGTTTATTAAATGGTAATAAAGTGGTATACACTGACTTTGCATTTTTATTTGTCTTATTATAATCGTTAGATTTAGATTAAACTGTATAATTAATTGATGTGTGTAAAGGCATATTGAATTCCTTTATATCAATTCTACTTTGTAAATCTCCGAACAAGAAAGCCCTGTCTTGTCTATTACAAAATAAAGTTGCATTTTTACACTGTGATTCTTTTTTTAATATAACTTTAAGGAATATATAAATAGAAATATATAAATCTTACGTTACGTTCTTATAGAAATATATAAATAAATGCGAGTTTTAAATGATTTATTTCATATCTCGTAACAAGCTAACAACTTGCATGCCTTACGATGCCTCTTTCATTTTTGTTTGCAATCTGTTCAAAGTAATTACATACAAACCTGGTCAATTTACATTTTTTTTTATTGTAGCACGGCGAAGTGACTGCACTTTGCCTGATGGTAAGCACAGTACAATCCAAAAATAACGGCGACCACCGAGTGACACACTATCCATCGCCGGTCGCCGCTGTCATGCCGGCCTGCGAATAGCTGGATATGCACAGGCTGATCCCGAAACGCGACCCGCAGAAGCGAATCACTATGACGGGCTTTTTCGCCATATACATAGTGGTTGCGACCCAGTCGGGCTGTAAAACCCTACCACCCCGCTTTCGCCACTGCCTCGTTCGTTATTCGGCAGGGTGCACCACGTGCAGGTGAGGTTGGCTTGGGTGTCTCAAGTCTTATGATGGTATTTGACACCTCTTGCAGCCCATTAGACAATGTAAGTAAAAGACGATTTTTTTTTTCATAAAATTAAATTGACGAAGATACATCATGTATAATTGCTTTGGGTCTTTACGTTTCCTGTAAAAACTAATTTTTCACTCGCTGTGACTGACTTTGCACCTTTCTGATGATTGTTGAGAATACACGTTAAAAAGGAATCCGCGTTCCTTTGTAGTGACATTGGTGAGAATTATAGGAATACCCGAGATCGGCACATCTTTTGACTTGTCATTCAGAATTGTTGATGTGTACAATTTTAATACAATCAAATAAATGGTTAGTGAACGAAAATATGAACATTAATATTTACCCGCGAATGCCACCAGGCTTTTCTTTTTTTTTTATAATTAACTGTGCGACGCTTGACCTCTGTTACACCTGATGTAAAGTGAAGACGAGGCCTAGGATATAACGCGTTCACGCAGTAAATTCACTCTTCTTTTGAAGATTGTTACATCATATGCTTCAGGAAAAGCAGACGGAGGCAGCGCATTCCGGTTCGCATAATAAATGACGAAGCGAAGCATTTCGTCCGGATGAAGGGTATGTCAACCGCGAATGACTGGAGGTCTGTACGGCGTCTGGTAGTCCTGAGATGAAATGGAGACGGTGGTATTAGTTGGTGCAGATCTTGTGCACATTCCCCAAAGTGTAGCCGATAAAATACCAGAAGACAGGCGACTCTACGTCGATGTTCCAGTGGTTGCAGTTTGGCTGTTATCAGTGGGTCGTTACCGACAAGTCTTCAAGCTCTGTGATTGACGGAGTCTAGCACGGCCAACTGGTATTTGGCAGACCCGTTCCAAAGGTGGCAGCAATACTCCACACACGGTCTTATCTGCGTCTTATATAGATTAAGAAGTTGCTCCGGTGTAAAGTATCGCCTCACCCTGAAAAAAACCCCCAATTTTTTTCCAGCCATTTTAGCCTTAGTATCAATAGAACGTACATAGTTGAGCTTGGCGTTTAAATTTATCCCGAGGAGCTCGAGGTTATCGGCAACGGGTATGGGTACACCCTGGAGAGTAGGTTTAAGATAGAATGGGCTACGTTTCATGGAGAAACAGACATGCCTGAGTTTTTGTAGCGTTAAACTCAACAAGGTTTGCATCGCCCCAGTCAGATACAACTTTAAGTGCAGAGTTCATGCGGTTGATCATATCTTCCCTCAGACTATCAGTTACTTTCCCGTCAGCACGAGGTCCCGATATGTAACTCTCTGTAACGGTGCTATCGTCTGCGTACCCGAGGATACCCGGTTTGAGCAGATCGTTGATAAATAGCAGAAATAGCGTTGCAGAAAGTACTGACCTCTGAGGAACTCCAGCATCAATTGTCATAGAGTTGGAAGAGCAACCATCCACCACTACGTGAATTGTACGTTCACTCAGGAAGTCCCTGATCCAGGCCCTCAAGCTGTTGGGAATTCCGTATGATTGGAGTTTACCTACCAGGCTTTCATGCCACACTTTATCGAAAGCCTTGGAAATGTCGAGAGATACAGCCAAGGCTTCGCCATGTCTCTCAACAGCTTCAACTCATTTATGAGTGGCATACACAAGGAGATCCCCAGTAGATCTTTTATGGTGGAAACCGTACTGTTGATCACTTAGGATGTCATTGCTCTCTAGGTATGTCATGAGTTGGTTGTTGATAACTCGTTCCATAACTTTGTATAGGAGAGAGGTGATGGCTATCGGACGATAATTAGCAGGGTCAGCACGATCACCCTTTTTAAGAACGGGTTGTATGTTGGCAAGCTTCCAAGACTTTGGAACTCTACCCAATTTAAGAGAGAGGCGGAACAGGCGTGTAAAAACAGGAGACATTTCTGCTGCACATTTTCGCAGAACCATAGCAGAAATACCGTCTGGACCACTGGCTTTACTTACATCTAGATTGCGAAGTATGTTACATACGTTCTTATTACGTATTACAATTTCCGACATATTATAATCGCACATAGGAATAGTGGGCGGATTTTTGTTGGTATCTAAATGTGAATTTTATGCGAAGTTCGCAAGCGCGTCAGATTTCTCCATAGCTGAATGAGCCAGTGTTCCATCAGGTTTGAACATTGGAGGCAACGACGGCTTTCGAAAGTTAGCCTCAACCGTCTTAGCAAGAGTCCAAAAGGCTTTGCTACCAGTCGGACACTTAGCAAGCCTTGATCCTACATGTCCAACGTGGTCGAAGCGGGCCTTTCGAAAAGCTTTTTTGCAAGCTTTTGCAGCTTTGTTAAACTCTATTTTTGTTCTCTTTAGATCCGGGGACTTCTGGTTACGTGCTGAAACCCATGCTCGGTAAGCCAACTCCTTTGTCCTTTCCGCTACGGCACAGTCTGAGTTGAACCATGGGCGAGTATCACCAGTAAGAGATACGTCCAAAAATGGAATGTAGTATTCCATACCCAGACGCATCACCTTCGTGACAGCTACTGCACAGCTTGATGGATCTTTAGAGGTAAAACAAGTCTGTGGCCAAGGATAAGATGCAAAGAAGTGCCGCAATTCATCCCAATTAGCTGACTTGTATCGCCAAATTCTTCTGGTGCCCTTGAGACCTTTGTCGGTAAGGGGGTAAGATGAAATGGACCTTACCAGACAGTGATCAGAACTACCCAGAGGAGTTGAAACTGAAATAGAGTATCTGTCTGGGTTAGAAGTCAGCAGAAGATCTAAACAATTGGCAGTATGAGTGTCAATATCAGGTATCCGCGTCGCTTGATTAACCAGTTGAGAGAGATCAAGAGAGAGAGCAAATTTGCGTCCTTCTCTCCCAGCGTGATCGGTTCTCTGGAATGGGAAAAGCCAATCCTGATGGTGGGCATTGAAATCCCCCAGAAATACCAGTTCTGCGGTAGGATACCACTGCTGTGCAAGTTCTGTTGTTGCCGTGAGGTGTTCGAAGAATCTCGTTGCTCCTGGTCGCCGGTATGCGATCTGTATGCTCCAACGTAAATAGTCCTTTCCAAACCTGAGTCAGCCAATATGCATAGTGTCGAAAAATAACGATCTTCAAAGTTTCGAAGACGCCGATAGCAGATGTCATCACGAATGTATGCACAGACGCCAGCACGTTGGATGAAATAGTGCTCCAAGTTATACCCTGGATAATTAAGGTAGGCATCATCGTCTGAGCAACGTATCTGGGTCTCCGTCAGGAAGAGTAAGTGCGGTTTGACAGTTTCAAGATGGTGGTGAACTGAATTTAGGTTAGAGTGTAGACCCCGGATGTTGGTGAGGTGCAGTTTTAGTGAGAGGAAGTGCTGCCGCTGTGTCACCGTTCTTCTGTATTTAGTTATATAATATATTAATTTATATTTAGACCTCTTCATATTTGTTGTAGAGTGAATTTTAGGAGAATAATTAGGGGATGAGGTAATGCGTGTCCAATCAAGCAGCCTTCAAGGAATGCAACGCTGATGAGTAACTCATTCGGAGACTGCGGGGATGCCCAAACCCCTCCTAAAATGGCCGTCGGGTCCTCCCATCCGGTCGCCAACCGGCACGACGGAGCATTCCGGGATTTTTCGCGAGGCGGCGGGGCAGCCTTTCATAGGTGGCTAACCTACTACTTGGGCCCTCTACAACCTGCAGTCGGCCAGCGGTGCACCGTGCTTTGGATCCCGCTAGTATCCAGAATGAGAAACTCTGCGTACAGAGACTTGAATACTGAAAACTACTGACTAACGCTTCACTATTATCCAAAAAAGATTCTCCCTGCAGTATGGCTACTCCACACCACACACCGGAACACGACTAATCGTTTGGCGGTATGACACAGTGTAGAGGGTGGTGACAAGCCGCGGCCAAAGACTACCACCTGAAGGGCTGCTCGTTTAGCACCACCCTGGAGTCACGTGTAGGGTCTCGAGGGTAAAGCCTACGGACGTGAGCAGCACCAACCCCCAAATTATTATTATTTATTAAAGTTGAGAGTTTTTCAGGACATGCTTCTGATAGGTAGGAACCATGAACTAGTATGAAACTAAATTTCATTCATCGTGGCTTTGGCAGGTAACAAAGGTATATAAAGTATCAACTAAAATTTATCAAATTATGTTGTGTAAGTTTATTATACATATATTTATTTGGAATAATATTAGAAATCACGACATTTATTGACAGATACTTGATATCGTGGCCAACTCCTGCCAAAAATCTGTAAATTTTAATAAGTTGTAATTGTATTTATATGATAGTGTCAAACCTGATTTTAACATGGGTAACTATTAGATGTTTCCTCAGTAGCCAGACAGTTTCGACAGTTCTAACCCCCTCGCCAGACAAACATATAGGGTATATAGGCGCGAGCGCAAGGTAATATATATCCAAGTGAGATAGATAGTGAGGTAGGTATTTTGCAGCCCTTCATCTAGCCTATCTTTCAGTTACTCAGTAAATAAATTATACCCCAAGTACACGTTTTACTATTATTGCTTGTACAGTTTATATAATAAATGTAATTCAGTTTGAATAAAGCATCTTGGGAGACATATTCATTTGTGTTATTTGCAAAATAAAAATATCAAAATAATATTGTTTCCTTAAGAGACATTCATAAATAATAAATAACAATATAAAATATTGAAGGTCTGGCATTCACTGGCTCTCCGGAAATTCTACCGCAGTGCGCAGACTACCTATTGCGGATTTTTTTCCCGTGCGGTTTTTATTTCGCAACGCAACTAGTGCGCGTTGGCCTTAAATGTTTCTCGAGGATATGCTTTCTGAGTTTTAATCATGAACGCAGTACTTCAGCAGTGATGCGTGTTCAAACAACAACAAAACAATACAGACAAACATTTGTAAAAATAAATTAAATGTATTTTATTACTTATTCCAAGACACCTCCACCATTTTTTTCACAAAAATCTAAACAATACGGACACGTTAGATTTACCTACATTCTTATTATATGTACTTATAGAGAAAGGTTGATTGGTGTCCAAAGATTTGATGGGGCTTCTTGCCTGCTGAGTGGAATAACGACGTACAACATATTTTGTAAACTGGATTCAACAAACAAACCGATGAAATTTATTTAGATAGCTATCTATGCTTTCAAGTTGAGCCCTTGTTTCTTCATTTTAATTTTTTACCGGGATGTTCGTCTGTTGTGTAATAGCTTTTAATTTTTTATACATAACGTTATTTCACAATTAATTGTGTCATTTTGAGCTTAGTTATTATACTAGCGGGCCCAGAGGCCGTTGACCGCCGTGATAACAAAAAAAATCTTGACAAGTTATATACCTTCCTCATGAATCACTTTATCTACAAGTTAAAATCGTTAGTAACCCGTTTAGTAGTATTTGAGTTTATAGCGAACAGACAGACGTTGCAGAGGACTTTGTTTTATAATATGTAATGATAAGTGAAGTACATAGGGATCATGAAATCTGCGATGTCACAAAAATATTTTAAAAAGTTTTAACAACATGTGCCACCATCTTTCTGAAACACTGAAGACATTAGAACATACTTTATAATACGTACCCACTAAATAACGACAGTAATTCTCTTCCATATAGAAGATTAACTGCCAATGTAAGATGTAGAATAAGTTCTTCATTTAACTTGGCAAAATACATTGCGACTAAACCAGGGTATTTATTACCTTATGAGTATCTTATGAGGAAAAACGAAACGAGTAATAGGAATTCCCAAACCATTTTGTAATCTTTTAACACATAACAGCAAAAAAATATAGATGACGTCATGAATGTAATGGCATTTTCCTGTATGTAGTGAAATCATTATAACTGATTTAGCTTTATTGAACTTTTACCATTTCTTAAATTTAAATATTTGAACTTCATACAATTGTGTTGATGATCATGAAATTTGCAATAGGCAGATGATCAGACATCATGAGAGAGAGAGACAAATCATGATAGAAAATTAAGACCTTTGCTATCACTTATAAACATAGAAACATTTTAATACAGAGTATTTTAAGTTTTGGGAAACCCGCAGCTCTGTACGCGTTTTTTTTAAAAATTGTATTAAAGAAATATGAAAATAGTGAGACCATGTACAATTATAAGTACGCGTGCCGCTTACAGTAACATGTAATGTATACATTAGATATATAAATACTAACAGTATGTAAATGAGGTTATTATCGCCAATATATTTGGAACCTTAACCCGCCATATAACACTACCTCAGTGGTCACTTACACTGTATAAGGAACTAATAAAACAATAACTTAAAGATGTTATTATAATGATATAATAATATGTCCATATTGTCAGTAAGTAATACGTTTATAGTTTAATATCTTATTAAAAAGACCCTCTTTATCTTCTAAATTACTATTCATTATTATAATGTTGAATTGAAACCATTAATGAACTGACGTCTTGAAATCTTGCATAAATATAAATCAAGATATTAAGCTTTATATATGTTTAAGCGCGGTAAATAAAATGACCAAAAAAGACAATATAATTCAAATTACATACATAGATATAGATATATTAATTTCAATTATATTTATTCTTGGAGTCCAGTACAATGCACACCTTATGCACATGTTTACAGTTAACAACATATTTTTGCTAAATTTTATGCGGGTAACAGAATGCCTAAAATAGAATAACCTAAATTACTTCTTATATGGTCAGCCAGCTATCTGCTAGTGAAAGTCTTGTGAAGATTGGTCAAACCGTTTTGGAGATAGCACTGCAGGCAAAACCACGGTTAGTATAAATTAAAATTGCCTAAGTTACTTTTTATAAGGTCAGCTATCTGCCAGTGAAAGTCCCGTGGAAATCGGTTCAACCGTTTCAGAGATAGCACTGCAAAGGAAGCCGCGGTTAACAGCTAGTCTAAATTAGAGTAGTAACCCGCTGTAATTTTAGCTACCTCCCAGTGAAATTGTCGTCAAAATCAGTTCAGCGATTTTGGAGATTAGCCGGAACAAACAGACAGGCAGACAAAAATTTAAAAAATTGCATTTTTGTTATCAGAAGCCTGAAGACTACCCAATCAGTGAAAAAAATAAATTTTGATATGTACATATGTATGATATATACAGACACTTCATTTTTATTATACGTATAGATAGATAGATACGAATACAAAATTGACTTTAATTAATACTAGCTTATGCCCGCGACATCCTCCGCGTGGAATAGTTACTTTGAGCTAACGTTAACACGCAGCGGAAACTCTCAAAAGGAAAAACCACCCCAATTTTGAAACATTCTTCAGTCGTCTTAGCGTGATGATATATAGCCTATAACCTTCCTCGATAAATGCCGTATATAACACTGAAAGAATTCAAATCGGACCAGTAGTTCCAGAGATTACCCCCTACAACGTCACCTTCGATCAACAATAACTAGATAACGGGTCGGCGCGAAAAATACGTCTCGGTAAATAAGAGCTCACTTGAAATGTGTGATCTTATTTTGTTTAGTTCGTTTGAAACACAGCCAATGTTAGCCCGTTTCACATGCCGCAGTGTATTCAAAAGATGCAAAAATAATACCCGAAAAAGCAATTTAACGGCTGGAGTATCTTACTTTCGCTAAATAGATGTTGAATAAGTTATATTTTAAGCTTTAAACTAACTAATAATATCAAATTTTGAACAAAATTACCGATTTTAAACCTGTGATACAAATGTTTGGCCTCGCCCCTCACAAACACGCACAATAACGTACTTTATTCATTTCGTGTTAAGGTTGAATTCACACTAAATGTTGTTTATGTTATCTTTTCATTTGTGATGGGAATAATCTATTACTTTGCTCGTTTTATCGTAAGTATTAAATAATATTTTGAACATTTGTGACTTTATTACAAGATGTTATGGTTGTAATTAGGTTGAACTTAATACAGTTTTAAAACTTTTTTTCGCCTTTTCTTAGTGAACAAATAGCTACACATAAGTATATATTTACGCGGACGGCTTTTAGCTTCGATTTGTACGTGACCCTTTATTTAGTTATTGTTGATCGAAGAACGTCACGAACTTTACCTCTTTATAAATTTTAATATAGATTTTAAATAGTGGTATTTAATAAGTACAAATGTAATAGGATACATTAACAAATTAGACATAAACGGGAACTATAATATTAAAATTCCATAGTATGTAGTGTACTTCTATTGTTTAATAAACACAGATACTTATTCATTGATTGTGTGCACTTAATAAATCGGCGAAGTTTCATCACAACCATAACTATCAATAAAGTTCGTCTAAACGAAACCTCAGTTGATTGAATATCTGCACTTGGGAGGCGGTCAATCTATTTCCGATGCGATGAAAGAGGTTTACTATAAATTAATAAACGTATTTCTTTAATAATCTTTTTGTAACAAAGTTTTTAAATAAATTAGTTTACTACATACGGAAAATACTTATTATATCATCTATACTATATATATATTTCTAATATATAAAACTGAAGAGTTTGTTTGTTTGGTTGGTTGAACGCGCTAATCTCAGGAACTACTGGTCCGATTTGAAAAAATATTTCGGTTTTAGATAGCTCATTTACCGATGAAGGCTTTAGGATATAAGGATGATATATCATCACGCTAAGACCAATAGAAGTGGAGCGCCAATGAGCAATGTTTCAAAATCGGGCATTTTTTTCGTTTTGATTGCTTTCGCTGCGTGTTAGCGTTAGTATTATATACGTTGTCATGGTAAAGTGGTAAGTTTCTATCGCAAACATTTTGAAAGATTATTTTGTGTTACTATTCAAAAAGTTTATTCTACGCTAGTTTTGTTTCCAATTTTTTATTTGTAATCTATTATGTATTATACAAAAAAAGTGTGTGTATGTAAAATCAATAATAACCTTTTGCTGAATGGATGTAGGCTATACAAATAACAACAAAAAAATGTTTTTATATTCTGTCGATATTTTTATAGTATTCTTCTATTTTGTATGTTTGTTCCGGGTAATCTCCAAAACGCCTGGACCTATTTTAACGCGAATTTTACTGGCAGATAGCCGAAATTATAGCGGTTGATATATTCTATTTCATTTGTCTGCAGTTTCATCCACATTGCTATTTCCAAAATGGTTGGACCGATTTTCACGGGATATTCACTGGTAGATAGCAGACCTCATAAAAAGTAATTTAGGTTTTTTATTCGCCTTCGGCCGCAGAGGAATATCCGAAATGCTTGAACTGATTTTCACGGGACTTTCACTGGCAGATAACTAAATAATGAGCTATTTTATTTTAAGCTAGCTAGCTCGGCAGACGTTATCCTGCCCTGATAATAAAAAAATAACCTTGACAAATTATACCTAAACCTTCCCCATGAACCGTTCTACCTACTGGTGAAAACGGCATGAATATCCGTTCTGTAGTTTTTGACTTTATCGCGAACAGATAAACAAACAGATCAGAGGACTTTGTTTTACACTATGTAGTGTCGTAGTCCGGTGAAGCTGTTAAGACCTTGCTAGGACCAGAGCATAGTCAGTTCGAAAAAAAAAACTATATAGTGATGAACATACCTATGCATTCTTTCATGTGAATTTGATCAAAAATATTTTATTTACAAATAAAATAAGTGTCGTAGTTACAAGTGTTTTTGGAAAAGCACTTCTGTAATGTACACACCTACTTACAATTTTATATTCCTTTAATATTCGTACATTAAAAAAAAAAGGCGTGCGGATCCGCGGATGACAGTTAGTATATTATAAAATGTAAGTATACTCTATAATACCCAAGTTGAAGATAACTCGTATTCTTTAAGATATTCCATTATTTACATACCTTAAATGTGTAAATGTAAAATACAAAATTACGTTATCGACGTATAGATTTTAATCATTTTAAAATTACTATTTTCACTCTGAATAAATGGTTTTAAGTGCAACACGTAGTGTAGGTTTTATAATTATAATAATAGGTAGTAACAGTCGGCTTGCAAAGTAGTGCTCAGAAACCTGAGAGCCCTTAGAAATTTTACTGTGCCCATATTTTAGTGGTGGAAAATGTGAATTCAAGTTCGTAGGTTGATATCTCGTCTATCTGTGAAGTAGTATGACTTAATCAGACAGATAAACTTTTCTAACTTTAATGAAAAATCAAAAACGCTAATCGCTAACAGTGTGGTGTGAGCTCTCTCATTGGCCCGATTACCCTCGTCACTGCCGAACCGCATTAAACCAGATCGTTCCGACTTGAGTTATTCTCGGCTGTTCTGGGGCACGCAGTGTGCGCGCAGGTGTTACTGTATTTTTTATTGGGCACCATACATCGAATTTCTTTGAGAGACGAATGGACTAAGAATGATTTTAAAGATATGGTAGTGAATATTGTAATCTTTATTTACCACTTAAGTAAGCATAACTTGGGCACAGGAAAATATATAATATACATTTTGAAATCAAGAACAACATTACTTAAGTTGTTATTCATGAGTTAATTCATTTAAGTTGAATTGAAAAATTTATTAAGGTAAATAAGTAAGCATAGTTATATACACTCATCAAAAAAGTCTAAGCAACATGTACTAATTTTAATTTTAGAATGGTTCTTCACATTATAACGTTGTATTTTATTTTAAAAATAATATCTTTAGGGTTCTATGATGTAAAAATAACAGCTGTTGTCTTTATAAGTTCTTTTAATAACAGAAATGAACAATATTGTACTGTAGAAACTAAGATACATAAGAAACTAAACTTTTTTCTTACAAAATGAAATTTCTAAAGCAAATGTATTTATTGTGAAAGTATAGAACAATTTAATACAAAGTATGGTCTCCTCTGCTATTCAGAACTAGTCGACAACGATTATTCATTGAATTAATGAGACTGTTTATGTCATCTTGCGGTATTCGCTCCCAATGGAATAAAATAATTGTAGCAAATCCTTCAGCTGTTGGGTTGTTGTCGCTCCGTCCAAGTCCTTCAAAATACGTCTCTGGAGCATGTCCATGCGTGCTCGATGGGGTTGAGACTTGGCGATTGTGCAGGCCAGGGCAATACCCGGATGTTCTCCGTTGCAAAGTATTCACTGGTTCGCCGAGCTGTATGTGAACGCGCATTGTCATGCATTAACCTAAAATCGGAGCCAAAGGTTTGTGCAAATGGGTAGACATAAGGTCTGAGAATATCCTCAATGTAATTTTCAGTATTCAGACGTATCGGTGGGCACCTGATTGGGCGTCGAGCTCGTAGGCCGTACTCATGCAGTCGATTTCGCACAGTTTGAGGACTTACATCAACACCACTTGAAATTTGTAGCATCAAACTTATCTCTCGAGCGGTTAACATCGGCTGGCGTCTTGCAGTCAGTTGTATGAACCGGTCTTGCCGAGTGGTTGTACTCCTTTTACGGCCTGGATGCTGTTCAGCGGGTTCTTCTGTATTATTGTAGCGCTGCCAAAGACGACAAATAACACTTCTATGAATGCCAAAATGTCGAGATACCTGAGATTGATTACTTCCCGCTTGCAACATTCCTACAGCTCTTTGCATTTCATCTGCCATCAAATGACAAAATTCAATTTTGTCGCTAACTTTATTTAAATGGTTGGTAAAATTATAAAATCAAGACTAAGGGTAGCAATTAAAACGTACTTAAATTCAAACAAATTCGCAGTCATTTGAATTTTATGAAAAAACAAAACATAATCAAATTTTTTTTACAACCTGCCAGTATGTCATCTATAACAAAAAAGTTTACTTACCTACGCACTTTGTTTGAGTAAATACTTAGAAATTAATTAATATAAATTGTAAAATTTGTAATATCACGCATGTTGCTTAGACTTTTTTGATGTGTGTATATTAGTTAGAATTTACTGAAAAATGTCAAGACCAATGTTGATTTCATTGCGAAAAGACAAGCAATATTTAAAATCATTGAAAAAAATATTCTTTTACGGTTTTATATCTATTTAACTATAACTAGCTAACTTCTACTAACTAACTTCCTTTCGATTCCTATTTCTATATATATGCAGACTTTCTTTCTCATAGACCACTTTCAAAATTTATCTGGTTTCGTGAGACCCTCTGCAGCTACGTTTCTACCATATTCCCAAGTCTTTACAAGTAACAGTCACCCAGCTTCTTAAAATATTATCTGTCTACATTGATAGATGAAGTCAAGCCAACATTTTAGTTCTTCACTATCGAAAACAGATAAATTTTCGTAGGGTCCGCTTAGAATTTTTTTTGTCACACCGATGTAGACCCCCATCGAGGCTCTCGTGGACCCCTGGGGTCCACCTGGACCATTTTGGGAACTAAGGGTCTAGATCAACGATTCCTAAAATGAGTTCTGCGGAATCCAATAGTTTTATAGAATGGTTACTGGAGTTCTACGATACGATCAGGATACATGAATTATTTTCGTTGACAAATTCAATTCAGCAATTCAGCAAATTCAGCATTACAAATCTTATCGTTATAACGTATTAGTAAAAGATAATTGCACAATTTTTCAATCTATATAATTTGGGGGTTCTATAAATTTAAAAAGATTAGGTATCACTATTCTAAATACTTTCTTTAGAGAGTAAAGAAGTTTATATTCCTTATACAAAACGAATATTTAGGTTATTGAATTTATATATTTAATATGTATCTGTTTCAATATTTAATGAATATTTTAACTGATTGAATGCTTAATCATTACATAGTATAAAACAAAGTCCCCAGCCGCGTCTGTCTGTTCAATATAAACTCAAAAACTACGGCACGGATTTTCATGCGGCTTTCACCAGTGGATAAAATAATTAATGAGGAACGTTTTGGTATATAATTTGTTAAGGATTTTTTATAATCAAGGCGGGACAACGCCTGCCGGGCCCGCTAGTATGTGATATTATATACAATTGTAAATAGATATAATATATATTTATAGATGTGATGTTATGTCATTTTGTTTCTGCGAGAGCGATGAAATTTTTAGTACAACAACAACGATGAAGAACAAACTCAATCTGAACAAATATTGTTTAAATATATCACTTTGTTTTTATAATTATGAAAATAAGACAAAGTATCGAATACAAATGGTTTATTGGATTTGTTCTATGAGCTGTGAATTAGCGTAAGGTGGTTAGGAAAGAAAATTATATTTACTCAGAAATATTTTATATTACATATTAAAATTGTCTTTTTTTTAGTATTGTCTAAACTGTTAGGTTTTTTTGTGTAAATAGGAATGGGTAACATATACTGCAAACATAAAACTATGTTGACATAATAACGATGTTGAATGTACTCTGGGTAAAATATCTCAAGAAATAACTAGTTTGAGGTCTTATCACTATTATAAAACAAAGTCCTCTGCCACGTATGCCTGTATGTATGTTCGAGATAAACCCAAAAACTACTGAACGGATTTTCATGCAGTTTTTAACAGTATATAACGTGATTCACGAGGAAGGTTTAGGTATGTAATTTAAAAAAAAAAATACTATCAGGGCGGGATAACGTCCGCCGGTCCCTAGTTAAGTTATGTACAACGTTACGCTTTTTGTAAATACGAAAAAGTTACAACAAACTTAAAAGTACATAGGTATACTGCAAAAATGAGTAGTACATTCAATTTAAAGTTAAACTTAATATGTTTTAACATTTGTCAATTTTTAGTAATTTTTATATGTTTATCTAATTACCTAATTAATCAAAGAAAGCGAACAATTAACCTAAAATATTAGGTGTCGTGTAATATGGTAATGAACCCACCGTAAATGTATAATTTAAAGTCTATGTTACATATAAATTATAACCAATTTTGGTTATTTAATTATGTTGCATACCTATAACCTACCACTTATTAAAGGGTAATTGAACATATATAGAAACAAAACCATAATAATAATTAGTTTAAGTTTTTAGCTTAGCTTAGTTTTCAAGTAAGTACGCTACCTAAGAGCTGCTATCTTTAAAAATTTGTAATAGGTGGCAAATTCTATTTAAAAATCATCTATTATTAGACTCGTATAAGAGTTTGTTTAAAAGCTTTATGACCTTTTGTTTAGCTAGAAAGATGTATTAGGAAAGACATTTCATCTTGACCTTGGTGCGTTTGATGGAATTCAGTAGAACTAATTTAAGTTCACGAAGAGACAGTCTGCTTTTCCTAACGATTAAACGAAGAGTTTCCATGATTTCACATGAATGAAAACGCGAGCACTGGTTAGTATACCTAATATATTAAAGCCGCGGTGGCCTAGTGGTTTGTCCGGTGGAATATTATTTCGATGTCCGCAGGTTCGAACCCCGACATGTACGAAGGAATTTTTCGGAATTCGCGTACATTTACTAATTTAAATTGGTAACACTATCGGCTGACGGTGAAGGAAAACATCGTGAGGAAACCTGAACCTGAGAAATGTTCTTGTAGTACTACTGTATGTGGGAAAAATATAGAACTGTGGATTTCTCAGAGTTTCAAATCACCAATACGTCGTGGGCTGGCGTGGTGATTATACCCATAAAGGCCTTCGGGAAGAGGCTTATGGCCCTACAGTGGGGTCTCTTACAGGTTGATGATGATGATTAACTTATAATTAGTCTTATTTCTTTTGCGAGAAACAGTTGTGATAATTGCCTTTACATCATTTGTTAATGTAGTTATTGTTTTTTCTCTCTTACTAACATATTTACTTATATACAGACACTGCTCAGGTGGTTATATACTTAAAACGTACGCTATTTGGTTATGAAGGCTATTTTGTTAATAGGATGGTATCATTATTTTTATATCAGCTACGCCCGACTATGCTTATAGTTCGGCGTTGTTAAAATTGTTTGTCGTAAAATTTACTAAAGGTATGAATATGTGTATTTAGGTTTCGTTGTTTTCTTTATAAGAAAAAAAACTTCCAATATCAATAGAAATATAAGTGGATTATTGTAAAATGCTTAATTTGATGTAGTATGAAGTGTTCCAATAAATAATATTTAAACAGCTGAATAGCATGCTTCATCATTTTGTTTTTGTTGTTGATTTATAATTTAACTTGTTTTGATCACGGATTCGCAAGCGGCTTCTTATTATATATTGCCATTTGTTGTAATTATTATTTTTTATTATAAACTAGCTTCTCTCCGCGACTTCGTTCGCGTGGAGTAGTTAGTTTGGGCTAACGCTAACACCCAGCGGCAGCTCTCAAAAGGAAAAAAACGATTTTGAAATACTCTTCATTGTTGCGCTGCTCCTATTGGTTTAGCGTGATGATATACAGCCTATAGCCTTCCTCGATAAATGAGCTATCTAACACTGAAAGATTTTTTCAATCAGATCAGTAGTTCCTGAGATTAGCCCGTTCTTCCAAACAAACAAACTCTTAAGCTTTATATTATTAGTAATATATGAGCGATATCGAAACGGATTTTGTGTAAGTATTTTGCTTTTAGAATGTCTAATAATAATTTTCATGACGATCGGTTGCACGATATAGAAATTGATGTCTTGTAGGAAGTTATAGTGATACTGTTAGTAAAAAATCTTTTCCATAAAAAAAACTTAAAATTTTATGGAATTCAATTAAATGGAATTTATGTTTATTGATCTCACACAATGAAGTATATGCACCTACAGTAGATAAAATTATGACATCATTATATTAGGTATATCCACAATAATCGTTGTAACTTAGTAACTATAATCATTTCATTAAAATGTTAATTCTTAAATGATGTTTCTTCGAGTATTTTGCCAATGATTCTAAACTAATTTTTTTTCTCGAACTGACTACGCTATTGACCTAGCAAGATCTTAACAGCTTCACCGGACTACCTTCTAAAGTAATGTTTCAATATTCATGTTTTCTGTATATAATAATACTATGTTTTGTTCGCAGGTCCGCCCACGTCTGTTCGTAATAATATGTATCCTTAGGAGTAACCAGATATTCTAAGAGAATGTGGAATCAAGTAATTATTTGTGCTACACTATAGTCCATTAAAAATTAAGTGCCTCCTTACAAATCTCAATAAAAGTATCGATGAAAAATGTCATCTCCTATTTTACATAGGAGACAACATTAAACAAATGCTGAAATAAGTGTTTATTTATTTTTATTGGGAAGCTATTGCGCTAAATTTCATGTCAATCAGTGAAGAATTTTTGTCCTACATACAATTTTCGTCAACCCCTTTAACCGGCTTCGGGGTTGAATATTAAAAAAATGTTTCTTCAGTGAGTCTTTACATTATACAAAGAAACTGTTGTCCAAGTGTCACGTTTCTAGCTTTAGCAGTCTCGGTTGTGCGTTCACTATATTTTTATTTAATATAGATATTCTGATAATTACTATTAATTATACGCTATTTGATCTCACATGTTTGACTATTGGCGTAATCTATACTAATATTATAAAGAGGTTAAGTTTGTCAGTTTGTGACGTTGTGGGTTTGTGAGTTTGTAACGTTGTAGGCGGTAATCTCAGGAATTACTTATAATTTATAAGATGCATTAACGTTTTAAAAGTTATGAATGTAAAGTAATAAAAAAATCGATAGTGTTTCACTTATTGATTTGTTAGTAGTAATTCACTGATCTTATACCTTAACCAATATTTCCACACCGTACTTACCCTAGTATTAATTCTAGGTATTTCATGATTTCTCATAGATATTTTCTAAGAAAACAGTAATTTACCGTTAGTTTTATGACGTTCCGTTATTTCAGTTATAAACTGCAGTGTTTCTAACCTCGGAACTCTGATTTACGTACTTAACTTAACCTACAATCTAAACAATTTCACTAATGGATAAAGATTAAATTTGAACGGATCGGAGACAATATCGCTTTTTGGTGTTTTATGAAAAACCTAACGACTAAGACAATACACAATAAATATAAACACAGATTAATCTGTCTTTACTATATTAAGGCATGAATACGGATCCGTTTTATTTTAAATTTTAAGAAAAATCAATATGGTGATCATGAGCCAAATATATATATATCACAGATATATTTTCTGTGATACGTACGTTAGTACATACGAGATACGAAAGTAGCATGATCTTAATTTTTAACTCGACTTAAGAAGTTAAGACGCAGACCCAATAGATAAAATATAAGATCAATATACCCAAAAGTTAGCAACAATTCCTACTAGCATTTAATAGTAACGCGAACGTTCGGGAGCATTACGTACACATAATCTGTTAATAAATAATTTTATTACTGACATTAGTATGTGGTTGTAAGTACTATAGTTAGGAATGTATAAGCGCTTTAATAACATATTATAATTGATTGATAAAATGACATGTTTACTCTGTGAGGTTTACCCACGTGTGTTAAAATGATGATGCAAACTAGACAAAGGTTTAAACCTTCCTTAATATCACTATATTCACATAAAGAGTCTATTATTGATGGGGAAAGTAGTAATGACTAACATGCATATAACAGTTTTTTCATGTTAGCCAATAGGTCTTTCCATCGTTTATATCATGACATATACGTTTATTTTTCCACATAATATATTGTTTTCTAGGTCTGTGTATATATATTCATACTTGTATGTGTATATATGTAAATTGTGTTTCTTCAAAGTTTCCACAAGGCGCTATGCACGCAAATGAGTAAACAAATTTGAAGGCAACTCATACCTATTTTTCTTTTATTATATATCTGTATTATATGTCATACCGTGCTTATCAATCTATTTAACGAAATATACTCGTATTCTCCGATATTCGCAGTCAGGTTCTACGACGGGTTTAAAACAATGGTGGCCGCTAGGAATTGTGTACCTATAACTGATCTGATATACCATTTACTCACTATTTAGCGCCTCTATATAGTCACCGAGAATTCTTCATTTGTGCCCTTTATACTATAATTAGGTCATATGGATTATACCAATCATCCATCCGTCATAGTGGTTGGTTACGCGAAGTTGGGTAGATATCTAAAAGATAACCCCGTCTCGCTCAGTCTTAATAGGATTCCGGAGTACGTAACGTAAGAGAATTGATTACGAAGAATGACGCTGTGACTCGAGCCTACAACGGTTACTCGTCCAAGGAAAATTGTATCCGGGTGCATTAAGCGAAGAAACCCTGCATTTCTGAGATTTGTGGTGGCAGATGAGATAGGTTCCTGGAAGATATTCAACCGTCCCATCTGGCGTACTGGAAGATAGCTGGATCTATGAAATCGGATACGAACACTACGATGCCCGTCGTCGATAGAGGCCCCGGGGCATCCCCCGCGTTCGAAAGCAAAGACAAAGCAAAATGCCAGCCTTCTACTTTAGAAAAGTTATGTTCTCCAAACATTTCGAACACTGACCCTTGGGCTTCTAGCAGGCAGAGTGTTATTCTCAGATCACAGTGCCGTTCGTGATCTTTCGCGTCGATCGATTGATCGCGTCGAAATCGACCCCGACAAAAGTGCCGCGATACTCTTTAACCCCAAAAGAACCCCATTTCGATCCGAGCTCATCAGGTTATATGAAGTCGAGATACTCTGGGCCACCAAGGTTAAATACCTAGGTGTCACCCTCGATAAGAGACTTAATTTCAAAGCACATGTCTATAAAATCCCCCATACTAACATATAGCTGCTGCGTATTCGTCAACACGTTGTATCCCAACTTTCATAATTTTTGTAGGTGGTAGAGCTACCCCGAAGTTATTAATGGTTTCAGTATGAATGGGTTGACTCGACCGGGGTAGTACCACCCTCTCACAGAAAACCGACGTGAAGTAATAGTGCTTGCATTGTTGCGCTTCGTTCGGTCAGTGAGAGCGCCGGAGGTCCCACCTCCCCTCCCCCTTCCCCTTCCCTTACTCCCCCTCTTTGACAACGTACTTGCGACTCCTTTGCTGTTGCAAGTGTCTATGGACGACGGTGATCACTTAACATCAGGTGACCCACATGTCCGTATGCCTCCTATGATATATATGAAAAAAAATAAGACGCAAGTTTTCTAAATTCGCTTCTTTAGCGAGTCACTCGGTACCTCATGTCACTTCATCCGGATGATCAAACTCCATAATCCATCATCACCAATCCATCACACACGACACAGTTCACTCCACACAGTATTTACTATTTTTCCCATTTTTTTCTTTTTGGTTACTACGCGCTTGTACGGACTTGTACGCATATAAGTCTCATCAACGCACAAACTTAAGGTTAGCTTAACTTGCATGAATATTTCAGATCGAAATGCGATTTTATATGCAAGATAGAATCCCTAGAAGAGGCACGCCCGTGCACCCTTGAGCTTATTGCCGTATGGCTGAATGCCTTTAACGCTTGCCAGAGAAGACCAGTGAAGCTGTAAAGATCTGTCAGGTCAATAGCGTTAGTCTGTTCGAAAAAGAATTGTGCCTAAGTGGCACAAAACTTATTTGAATATAAGTTATCTCTGATTGCAATTGTGTGATGGATATTATTCGGTAACCATAGTCAACAATTATTTTTATGGACCTACACTTGATTTATACGTGCATTGATAATACTAGGATTGCATTATGTGTTGGTAATATGAAGATAACTGTAGAAAAAATTAAATGGATACCTTTCATGTTACCGCCTGTAAGCATCTAGTATTTTCATACAACTGCTTTGTGTGTAGGATAAGCACGTATGCTGATGGACAGCATATATATCTACCTATATTATAGATCATAAAGACTATTTTATGTTCGTTAAAGAACATGGACTGACGTTCTCTCCTAATTTTATAAATATAGCAGTTAACATTTTGAGAAATATATAGTTGTTTAAATGTTAATTAGTAATTACATAGTTAGAACAGAACAGTTCTTAAAATCTCTTGCTGTAGCGCGCATTACTCATTGACTTATGAATTCTGGATACTTGCCAGACTATATTAAAAATTGATATCTTCAGAATCTTCCATCATCAATAAAATATAAAATCGGGTCATTTTAAGGCCGTTTTAAGATTGTATATTTTTTTCTCGAACTGACTACGCTAATGGCCTAGCAAGGCCTTAACAGCTTCACCGGACTACTCCATCTTAAGATAACGGATTCGCTTATTCTTTAACTAATTTTAATCAACGACTATGCTTACACGAAATATATTATCGTTGTTACCACTCGTTAGATGTAAAAAAACACACTGCAAGTTTTATATGTTATGGAGTAACTCTTGTTCTAAAGTCGTTCCTAATATTTTCTTTCGTCATAAAAAGTTTTCAATTTTTAGATTACTAGTAATTGTAGTATTTCAGTTCGGCTTTAACCTCCTTTGTATTTTATGTTATTATTTTTATTTACGAGTCCTTATATACGAGTATATAGAATATACCAATGATGCCTCTAACTCTAACTTAAAGCCGTTTGCGTATTAAGGTGGAGAGCATAACTAGAACGTAATTTTTCAATATTTTAATTAGCTTTTATTTGAAAAACTGCTAAGGTTTTTGATAGTATTCATTATTAGTTAGGATTAATTGCTATTTTTCATGTGAGAAAAGCCTTGCCAATTTAAACTAAGCTGTCTTAGACTTAAAGTTAACTGGCCTGTGGAAAAGGTTTAATTTCTTCCTTAAAAAGAGCTATGAGAAAATTACAGTCAAAAAATTACTCGGATTTTAATAGAATATATTTCTTATAAATAGGATGAGAGATTCGTTTTCTACAGATAAAGATAATATTGTGATTTATATTCACCTAACGTAGCGATCGATAAACTCGTCATCCTAAAAAGCCAATTACAAACAATACACGTTTAAATTGTATATATAAAAACTCTTTTTTAACTTTAGCTTTGCTTTAGTAGACATTTTTATGGAAATAAGTAGAATTAAAAACTAAATTAAATACTCTCGAACTTACCTTTGTCAAATATGTCTTTTTTAAGAGCGAGAAGTCGCGCTTAAGTCCTATCTAAAAATGTGCCTCGTTTTCTGTAGGCTTGCCTTTCAAAAATGTTTACTCGTCTCTTACAAGGGAATTTAATAAATAATATTCCGTGTCTACACCAAACATTTTGTGGAAGAGCCGCAAGTAAAGAGTGAAAAAGCCGCATACGGTCAGCGAATCGCGGTTTGCCGACCACTGACCTAACGACTTTTACTAAACTCACACAAACTTAGAAGAATGAAAGCATTATTAAGCTTTGGTATTTGTATAATTTGTCTTAAGCCTCATAGTTCAAAGAAATTTGTGTTAATAGATTTACTTACCTATGTATAAATAGGTAGAGACGAAACAGTTAACAACATCTTCCTCAAACGATTTTTTTTGTTTTCTAGAAGAATTTATGTGTTATTGAACAACAAAAAATAAAAATAGTTTTTAACCTTAATCTTGAAACATGAACATATAATGGATCATGGTCGAATATAGACCACTACACAATCACTGGTACATAATTACTTGTTGGGATGGAGTAACACTCCATGAGGTCTAGAATACTAAAATTTTTCACTTGGTTCTGAAAGGTAATATAGTCGTTAGGAGGAATATTTAACTCTCTAACTGTATAAAAAAGACGTGGATTTATGCTACGGTAATTCATAGCATCGGAATATACATACAAAACCAGTATCGAATTAGTACACCCGATTAAAAAAAGAAGCATTCAAATACTAATTTCACACTAAGCTGACTAAATATGGATTTTTTATTTAATATCGTTTACTTATTATAACTCTACATAACTGAGAATTGGAATTATATAGAAAATCAGAAATAATTTCACGGTAGACATTTTATACGATAGGAAATCAAAAGTTTTACACACGTACTCGAACCCGTGTCCTTCTTGTCCAAATGGTTTTGTAATTAGATGTCTGCAAAACTCGTATGTTACCTATGGATGGTGTTGCAACGATAAGTATGTTGCATACGTTAGGGCTGATTTTGGGATCAAATGAATAAGTGAATAAATGATCTCGGTGAATTAAAAAAAACCACTAAAGTGCGAGTATCTAAGTATTGAGTATCGCTAAATTATAAAAGGTTTTCTATATCATTCGTTACTCTCTATGTCCATGACACTCAATCTATCACTTCATTACTATGTCATGTTGATCCACGCGCTGAACTTGTATAAACAGTGGCCGTGCTACGGTCGATGGAACAAAATAACTAGATAGCTTTTGATGAAAACATTGTTTTGGTCTGAATATTTTTAAATTAAATATTTATTGTTACTGCTTAGTCTTTACAAGTAAATGCTTAGTGATATATGTAGCTTTAAATTTAATTCTGTATATATATATAAATGACAAATAAAAAAAATACAATTGTACTGTATATTATTAATCATGCTTCAACTTCTAGAATTTTCATTGTCTTAACTTAGAGTCGATAAATTTACAACTTTATTATATTTTATTAAACAATTAGGTATGCAGTTTATTGCGCTCCGCCATTTGTTGTTAAAGAATATCTAATATATTAAACCATTTCCGATAATCAATTAATTGTTTTGTTTATGTCTAGATGACCACAAATATTTAATAGGCAGTGTTTATTACAATTTTTCGAACTAAATAATCCGCATGAATGTGTACAGTAAAGTAAACCACAAGTCTGTGACCACGTCATATGACGTAGTAGAACGGGAAATCTAGTCAGGATATGGTGTAGGGTGCAGGTTAGCAGCGCAGGCGCATGGGGTGACGTCATGTATACGTACTTTATAATAGTGGGTAAAGGAGCGCGCCGGCTCATTCGAACATAAGTGTGCATACCGCGCACCTCGCGTCACCTGGACCACAAAGTGCTATAAGCGCGAATTTCGAACTTTTACTATTCTTTGTGAAAAGTGCCAAAATGCCGAAAAATATATTAGCCGAGATGGGATCCCAAGTGGGACTTACCCCCGCTCGTCAAAATAAAAAGGTAAGCTCAGAAACTAAGTATATAATAAATAAGTATATAACGTAAATAATATGAAATTCTACTTGCAACATTAAATTAATAATATGGGAGCGAATTTATTGTATGCCTTAACGTTGCGTTTAAGCGAGTAAATATCGCAGATATTTTCAGATTTCCGTCATTTCGGCTTCAAGCGAATGAATGGCTAGACGGCATTCACGGTCAGACAAAAATAAACTGTTTCCACACGTCAAATTACTAGTGCAATGTCAATAATACTTAATAGTATATCATAATATGAATTATGTACAAAATATTTTTTGTAGAAGACATTGTCTACATTTAGTACCTATGTATCTATTAAGTTTAGTACTCGGATCCACTTTCAAAGATCGTATTGATATCCGTTTTAAAATTGCACAAACACGTTTACTTTATAAGTACATTTCTTCAAAATCGCAGAACTTTAACTCCGTGGGATTGACGCCAAAATAGATTTGACTGAATTTTGTGTCTACGATATTTTATAGTCTGTTTATTATGGAAATATATTTTAAAACAGAACATGTAACAAATTTCAATGTTTACAGTATACACGTTATTATTTCAGTGGCGCTCGGCGCCACGTCTATTTGCTTTCTACTATTTGCAAAATGCCTAGACATAAGTACTTACTGATTGATTGTTATCGAGCTGTCAGTATTTACTTCTTCTTCAGGTAATAATAAAAACTTACGCTCATTATGGTTGAATACGTGTACGTACACATAATTTTAAATAGATTTCATTTTGAAGTTTTTTTTTATATCGTAAATACATTTATAAGTAAAGTTATAATGTAACTTGTAAAGACAATAATTAGTTTAGTAAAAACTAACAGCATGCACTCAAAACAAAACGCAAACGTAAAGCAATCCAAACATAAAATATTTTTATAAATGTCTTCTGTTCTTCTTGTTCATCTTTTTTCTACGACATCAAAATTCTTATTACAGCTCTTATAAAAAATGAACCGGTTTTAGAATTATCATGAATTTTAAATAAAGAACATTTACTACAATATTATATTTGTAAATCTGTACACAAAAATATAACATATTATTTTAACATATTAGGTATATACTAAATCCTTCATAAAACTATACCGATTACTGCAATGAAAGAATAATAAAAGTAGATCTTTTCGTTTCTAAAATGGAAATATAAATATACATAAGATACACTATGGAAATACACATCCGTCTATTTTTTTAAATCGGTTTAAAAAAGTATTAGAAGGAAACAAAAATATCATCAATATTACAAGCTATGAGATAACTGTATTGGTATGAATTATTTTGGACTCTGTGGGAACATTAAAGATAATCGAGTTAATTTGTTGTTTTAATGAGAATAACGACCGAGCTCCACTCGGTACCTTGTTAAACGAAAAATACCTACCTAGATATACCTAA
Organism: Antheraea pernyi; assembly: GCA_015888305.1. Lineage (NCBI taxonomy): Eukaryota > Metazoa > Arthropoda > Insecta > Lepidoptera > Saturniidae > Antheraea > Antheraea pernyi. The sequence goes on along the minus strand of MU158749.1, from coordinate 1,337,217 downwards.
TAAGTAAATACAAAAATTTCATCCAAATCGTTAGAGTCCTTTCCGCGATCTCCGTTATTTCTTTCATAATAGTAGATATTTTACATAATTAAGTGCAATTTATCTACACAGCTGGACAGCTTATTAGTTCCGTCAGTATTAAAAAAAATACTTCATAAATAAAGCTAGTATCATTATTTTGCAAGTTATAAGTATAATCAGGCTAATAACTAAGGATGGAATATCCTGTGGCATTGGTGTAGTGTATTAGAATATAATATAGCTTCTATCTATAAACCTTCATTTATGAAGAAAGTTCGTGTGATATATGGATATTATATAATATGGATTATCCACATCGATACTATGAGAGAAATAAAAAAAGTAGTTCTTTACAATATTTACCATAGTACCCAATAGGAAAGTTATAATTATCTAAAAGTATTTGTTTTATTTTTAGAATTGTAATGTGGAGTTACATAGAAAGTGAATCAGCACCAATCTGCAGTGAGCTTACACATCTACATTAATGTCGATAAACAGTTTTATTCAGCAAAAAACTCGCCTGATACTAATAATATATCAAATAATTTAATTATGGTACACGTTTTAAGATTATCTAGTTTCAGTACAATTAAAATAATTTTTTCGTTGATTGTAAGCAAATGTTCTGGAGTCCCTGTATCTAATATGCAAAATAAAGTTTAAAATCTAAAGAAATTTACACTGCTATTAATTTGTCTGTTATTTTTTAGATCGTAAAAAAGTTATTTAAAAATTATGTAGTAGGTCTTCACTGAACACTATTTATCAAATATTATGATCATAATTATATTTTAACTATAGAATATAATCATCTTCTTACCCTATCCCACTTAAACGTCTTCTTCTTCTTACCCTTCTCCGACCTAAGTAGGGTCGGGACAAAGTGTTTGTCATGTTGTGGTGATATATGATAATTTATGATTTGACTTAATTTTTACGATGGGCCGCTTGCCTGACATCAACCCTCTTTGGGATTATTTTGTTGTACCACTATACGCTTATGATTATTATATATAATTACGAAGTCTGATAGGAACTTTTAGCTTTAAAATTTCCTCTAGGCTTTAGCTTTGGTAGGCTATTACCATCATCTTCTTACCCTTATCTCACTTATCTTCCACTTTCTTCTGTCAGATGTTACCTCAGTATCTCATTATAAAACATATACGGTTCAATAGAATGTTTTTAATGTTATATAGGTACGAAAATTGTGATACGATGTTAAACAATTACTACATTTATCTCCTTACTTCGAAATTAAGAAAGTGATAAAATTATGTACATAATGAAGTGCAGATAAATCTGAATCAGTATAACGAGCATATTTATTCGACTATATCCTGCGAGCGACATTGATATACTGCGAATAAATTATTTCGGCATGGTGTTGTAGTGAATTTAAAATTGTTTACTTACTCGCTTTCGTGTCACGGTCGACCGGATCAGCAATATAGCACGAGACTAGACTATCGCCTTCCATAATATACATAATATTGTAATAAAAGAATCGATTTTCATTTGAGTTTGTATATAAACATATGTTATATTTTTAATAAATGTCAGAATTGTATTTGGCATACAAATTCTAATCTTTATTATTACGTTGTATAAAACAAAGTCCCCTGCCGCGTCCATCTGTTTATCTGTTCGCGATAAACTCAATAACTACTGAACGGATTTTCATGCGCTTTTCACCACTGGATAAAGTGATTCATGAGGAAGGTTTTAGTATATAATTTTTAAAAGGTTTTTTTATAGTCAGGGCGGAACAGCGTCTGCCAGGCCCGCTAGTATAGTATAAAATGAAGCGGCTTCCGCTGTCTGTTTCCTTAGATCTTTTAAACTATTCAACGGAATTTAATACAATTTACAACAGTCGATAGAGTGCTTCAAGAGGAAGGCATATATGTATAATTTATACATATTATAGTACAGAAAAACCGAATTTAAAAATTTGTAATGTGATGACGTAACAAACATATTTTTGTGCGCTTAAATCGCAAACGCTGGCTACATCTCACGAGATTAATCAAATTAATGTATTGCGAAATTGTACATCTTAAACGATCGATAAAAAAGTCTACGATGGTATATAAAGAAGTCAGTAGTATGTATGTAGTTGTCTAGTATGGTATATAAGTATACCCACACTAACTATTTTTATCTATTCACAAAAATAATGATGTGTTATTTACCAAGCTATTTTATACAATACAGAATTATTCCTCCATCCTCCTATCCAATTAAATACATTACATACGTTGTAGTATCATGTAGATCAAAACTGCCCTTAACAGTATTTCATTAAAAAATATATCTACATTGCACCCGTACGAAGCTGGGGCTGGTTGCTAGTATATTATATATGCAAAATATATTATATATGCGAAAGTGAGTTCGTTTGTTTGTTACGATTTCACGCCGTAATTACTCAATCGATCATCGTGAAATTTTGCAGACACCTTGTCAAAGGTATAGAAATTAACATAAATACTTTTTAACTACTTTAATTCAAAAAAATCTAAGGATCCCAAGGGATAGGTCAAATCTATATTCACACGAACGAAGCCACGAGCAAAAGCTAGTAAAAAATATAAACTAACATCCACATATAGTGTATAATTAGTACACATTCCACGATTATTTTATTAATATTATTATTCAGTACAGTGGCACCTAAAATCAATATAATTATTATTTATTATTATTATTTATTACATAGTATAAAACAAAGTCTCCTACCGCGTCTGTCTGTCTGTCTGTTCGCGATAAACTCAAAAACTACTGAACGGATTTTCATGCGAGCTTCACCAGTGGATAAAGTGATTCATGAGGAAGGTTTTGGTATATAACTTTTCAAGTATTATTTTATAATTCGGGCACGACAACGTCTATCGCTAGTATCGTATATTTACAAATACTAATTTTTATACCTGTAATATAGTTTCAATAACTTTGAACAAGGTATTTTATGAAGATCACAAATTTCAGTTCTGCTAAAAATATTAATATTTGTAGTGTACGACTTCCTAAATTCCAGGAATTTTAACCTTTAAACTGTTTATAAATAATTATACTAGTATTAAAGTACTTTACTTTGTTATATAGTTTAACACCTTAGTGCCCTATTAACAAAATAATTCAGACATAAATATGTTAACAGAAACAATTAGATTTGATTTTATTTTATAATAAATTTGAATTTCCGACGATATTATTATATTATAGTGTGGTGTAGCTATTCGTGAATAGAACTTAGTGAACAATTCATTGTTTTACGTAGAATGTGTTAATTAAAACAAAACCTTGCATCAGCGATGGTGTGTAGACGTACCGTGATCTCAGTGGCTCTAACCGACGACTCTCGACCTACGCAAGGATGCCACTATGCGCAATCATATACATAAAAGAATATTACACACTTTAAAAATTTTAATTTTGATTTTGTTGTCTATATATACTTTTATAGTTTAAAAAATACCTTCTTATATTTTTATATTTTACTAGCGGGCCCGACAGACGTTGTCCCGCACTGATTATAAAAAAATCCTTGACAAATTATATACCAAAACGTTCCTCGTGAATCACTTTATCCATTGTTGAAAACCGCTTGAAAATCTGTTCAGTAGTTTTTGAGTTTATCGCGAACAGACAGACAGACAGACAGACGCCGTAGGGGACTTTGTTTTATACTATGTTATGATACATTTGCCTAATATGAGAATACGTTTCCATACCTTTAAGCTGAAGTCTCATATGCAAAGAATCAATAATATACAAAGAACATTTGTTCCTAAATCTTTTAGTATACAGGCCTTTATTTTAACATAGTAATTATAAGTAGTAGTGGTAGTAATATTTTTGCACAAATACTTGTACTTCAAATTAGGTTTTAGAGTAATATCCCTATAAAGTACATTAGGCAGTGGTTATGATTCAGTTGTTACAATCGCGTGGAGGTTAAAAATGGACGCGCCAATTCGCCGTATCCGCCAAATCTTACTATTATAACTCTCGACTTGAATTTTTCTTAGCTTTGATCACTGTATACATACACCATGCGCCCACGTTTGACTGTCTCAGTTACAAATTCAAATTGTTGACAGCCGGTTGGCTATTTAAGCCGTCCTAGTCTCAGAATATCTTTATATATAAATTTCTTCTGTACGTGTGTATGTCACTGAAATCCTCCTAAACGGCTGGGCCGATTTTGATGAAATTTTCTGTGCATGTTCCAGTGGATCCGAGAATGGTTTAGATTCACAATTGGATCCGATACGTGGCGCTGCGGTTGAATTTTAGATTTTTTTTTATTATCAAGGCAGGACGAACGTCCGCTCAGCCCGCTAGTTGTATTAATTAGCCTTTTATCGAGACTTTTGAAAAAGATTTTGTTGTTCATCGGAATTTAAATTGAGATTTTTGACAGAGTATAATCTTATTTCTCATAATGCAAAGTAGTGCCTTGACTAATTTATCATGCGAAGGTTATACATAAAGACAAGTTTACATTTTTAAAAGACGACCGTGATAGTTAAAACTGTAATATTATTATAACGCAATTCATAACACTTCAATGACAAAACTACAAACTATAGACGTGAAATTGCTTGTTAATATGTCTATTAGAAATGAATTATACCTATTTGATTTGTGTTTTTTTTTTTCATTTTAATGGCAAAAGAAATATGAATATATGAGAATGCGTTCAGGAGTTTTCTAATGAGTAACTAAACAACTACACCTATAACTACAAGATATAAATTACAAATATGACTTTAATGCATTCTGTCACTTATTTTTATACCCCAAAATATTATTTTATTTAAAATATGTTCAATGTACAGGCACGCAAGCTTGTGCAATTTAATATTTATATATAAATTTCTTCTGTATGGGTTCTTTCTTCTGGGATGATTCGCGGCTTTTTCAAAATAACTAATCGTAAGTGATTTTACGTACGCCCTGATAGAAGGCATCTCTAGGTCCCTGTGTAGATCAACTCTCCGGACGGGGACCTCTATGTCGCCCGGCATGCGAGGACTTGTGCAGACCTTCGTAACTGACGAGAAGTTACAGTCCCTCATTCGTGCCGCATCACGTGACTGCGATCACCGCACCACGTAACTGCGATAAGTCTGCGCGGCGATGGATCATACTAACTCTGCCCCGGCTGCTTCGGTTAGATCGAGTAGCAGAACTCAAAAAGGATAATCCGCTAGATGGCACTGTTTTCGCGTATGCTAGAGGCGGAAATATGAAGGAAAGAAGCCTTCCACTAAAGATATAGTGGCGCTTGAACTTGCCAGACACCTTCTGTCGACGTCAGAAGTCCCGGTCATACAGCTCGGTATGCTAGGAAGAATACAATGCCACAAACTCGACATTTCCGATGATAACTTTGCCTGAACTACAGTTATTAAAGAATTCTCAAACTTTTTCTCAGAAGAGGACAAAGCTCCCGACACCGGTGTCGCTCACGAGGACTTTCGCGCGAACACAGACGTCACGCGCAACCGCTTTAATATTGAACGCCCAGTGGTACTAGCGCCACCCACGCAAAATATGAATGGATGCTCCCGAGTAGCTCTCCTACGTAGTATTTATCGCATCACAGCCAAAGCAAGTATCCCGGCTGTGGCCAAGCCAAGTGCTTCAACGAACGCCCACGCATATTCAACCGCATTGAGCACGAAGCCGATCGTGGCTTCGAGAACGCAACCATCGTAGGTAAGCTGCTACACCGAAAGGCTACCCAACTGGACAGTATTTTTCAGCGACTGGCGGACAGGCTGAGACGCAGGCTGAACGCTCGCTTCACTGGACACGGGGCGAGGTTTATGGAGTTCTTCACCAAATTGGAGAAGGAAGAGGAATTGAGTGGTTTTCCTACTCACTCCCCTCCGAGCGAAACCTGTAAATTGCGATTGGCAACCTCTCACTGGTGGTGGAGTGGAGTCCCATCCGGACTATATTACCGAGGCCTTTCGGGAGAAGGGATTCCAACCGGAATACGCCCGAGTTGTAAAAGCAAGAGGAAGAAGACTTGGGCATCTTCCACTATATTTCAAAGAAAACTCCTGGCCTAACACAGACAATCTTATGAAAGGAATAAGGATCGAGAAGTGGCGTGGGAAGAAAGTCCCGACACGGTGCCGTTGGTGCCAGAAATTCCAACAAGAAAAGGCCGGAAACAGTGGCATCGGTTCCAGTAACTTCAAGAATGAGGGGCCCGACGCAGTGGCTTCGGTGCCAGCAATTCCAGTACTCATCTCAAAACTACCAGTGACCACTCCCCTGCATGCGTTGAGGGTGGCAACACTCTGGTCTGGTGACTCTGGGGGTTTTTTCAGTATCCTTGATGGGTTTAGACATGGGCGGCCGGCAGCTTAATGGCACCAGTCTATGATGCCCCACATTAGAAACCTATCAAAATGAAGAAGTCCTCGCATTCCATCAAAAGTTGTCGCTCCTACACCCCCCGACGCAACCCAGCAGCCGAAGTAGCCAAAGAAAGGGCCCGAAAAGAAATTATCCAAATAGGCGAAGCCCTATACAACCCAAACTATTCCAATTTGCGATTCCAAAGCCAAACAAGTTTGCCTCCGAGATATGGTGGTCCTTCTTCCTTCCCAGATGCGGAACTCTGAGGTCAAGGAGATAGACGTCTAACCTACCAGCAGCCTATCGGCCATCCCCGATAATCAGTTGGCCATTCACACTAAAAACCACCACCTACAAGAATTACGCCTACAACTGCGCTAACTTAATGACCGGCTTGCTTCATCCAGCTGTGGAAAAACTGCTGAAGAGAACAACCGCCCTGACACAGCTCCCTCGGCAACTTCTTAGGAGGGAGCCAGAGAAGACCATGTGGTGGCAGGGTGCATTCTCACTCTCATATATATAGACAATTCGTTTGTATATTGGTCTTGGTTGATTGACCCTTTCAACCATGAAGGTCACGTCACTATGGATGACGTCATACTTTTTATAAGCGACTCCTGATCTTCGCTCCAACATATACTTGAACGAATGAACGTATTTTTTTAGTTCAGATAAGACTTACGTATCATTTCAAATAAATTGTTATTACAAGGATTGTAGTAAATAAATGTATAGATTTACAGGTACAGTAAGGCCAATTAATAAATAATTATAATTATCACACACAGATATTTAGCACGACAAAATAAGAATAACATTATTTCTATTATAATGTTACTTTATATCCCTTTAATAAATATTTTATTGACTCAATGGTCAGACGTCGCTGAAAAGGTTCGGTAAATATTATCGACTGTCGTGTATGCAACACATGCTAAGTGATAAGGTCGTCGTAATCATGCACTTCATTCTCTCCTAATAATCCTAATCGATAATAGTTTGTTCGACTTCAGATTTCTCATCGAAATGTTAGAGTATCGTCGAATGACAATCGAACTTTGCTTTCAACACTTGAGTATTTCAAATGTTCCATCATAAATAATATTTAGTGTGGTTTTATTACATTATCCATACAATATTAAAATAGAGTTTTTTTCTAATATATACCTATTTTCCCATCTTCAAGTTTACTTAATAGCGTTCATCTCAAAACTAAACCTTGATGGCAAATGTTAATGTTATTTCTCCTCATACGAGTATTTAACCACTTTATATTGAGATTTTCTTACAGTACAAAATATCGCTTAGTACTCAATAATTAGCTTTCAAAATGATTTTATTTAATGTAGGGAAATTTTATTAATTTGATGTCACATACTTTTGAGATTGATGAAATAATTTTTAACATTACTATACGTGGTAGTGTGTGATGGTTAAGTTAATGATCTAAGACAAAGAGGCTCCTACTATACCAGAGGTTTCGAACAAATACTTTTTGGCAAAATACCAGAAGGAAGGATGACCGTCATGTAACTTACATGTGCAGATTTTTTGGGAAATAAGAAAGTAAGAGAAGATATGAGTATTAAAATGACATCTGATAAAGAAGAGAGGAATAAAAACGCCATGCCGACAGTACTTAACTGGAACAGAACGATAATAGTCATAACAATTTTCTGTAACAATCTTTTGTTGGTCAAACAAGATTACAATAAAGTGAAATAAAATTTTATAACATCACATAGGGTCAAAATAACTATAAAAACTACATTCCTAAACAAACAACTGTATTACCGGTTACATAACCAAGCAATTTAATAATGAAAATAATGCGTTCGGCTTCCTAATTACATATTTCGCAAGAACAGAGCAATGTCAGTGATGTCTGCAAAATTTAATATAACGAATTCGGATTACGTTTCAAGAATTTTTTTAATGAGGCTTGCTTTGGAAGGGTTCAATTTCAATTTGTCACTTTAAATCTTTTTTGTATTACTTATTACAGTATAAATAATAATATGTTAATGGTAGTTGAGTAGAAATCATTAAACATGAGAAAGGGTTTTTGGCGGGTTCTTGGTCTGTCATGTAGTGGATTTTATTTTTAATTTATAATCTTGTGTTACTTGACTCTATATTGTGTAAAATTGGTGGTGTTTTATGTAATATAGTTTGTTTATTGTGCATAAGTGAGGTAAATGGAAAATAATACCATGGACCATGAGTTCTGAGATGCCACAAAAACTCCATGGAAAGTTCTAGCAAGATGGCCACCATCTTGTTAGTTCATTGATTTATATCAAGAAACTTGTAATATCTATACACACTTGACAATTGCAGTAATAGTCTACTAGAAGACTGGTTGCCAAAAATGGAATAGAAGAACTTGTAATACTATCAACTACTCGACAATGGCAGTAATAATCTAAAAGATTGGTTTCCAAAAATAAAGTTAAAAAAAAAATACATGAGAAAGGTTTAGTTAGAGTTCTAATTATTACTCTTTAGACAGAACCCGCCCTTTTTAATTATGAAGTGTTGAAATTGGTTTAACTAATTTCAGTTTACAACAATACAATACAGTAATATAGTAACAAAAGATTGTGATACAGGCCTTTTTGTTATTTGTTTTTGTTTTTCTTGATAAACCTTTATTCCTAACCAATAATGTTGTCTTAAACAACTCATAATTTTCTTAGCATAACTTCCGGATGTTTTAGTTTAATAATATTTTGAAAATACATGTTGAGTTGTTTGAAAAAATTATATGCATAGCGAATTTTACTAAGTGTTGCGAATTTTGCTTCGCGAATGCTACAATGCATTCTATATTCTTCAGAATAATACATGTATATGTAAAAAATTACAAGAGGTTTACGTTGTCGGCTTGAATACTTGAAATTTGAATTAAAAATAATCTGATGTTTTCTGATATAATGCTAAATCCAAATACCCGACGAATAACACTAGAAAGACTATGTATTCTGGCGAGACTGACTATGAAGTACAATTTCTTATTCTATTGCTAGTGAGTAATTTAATATCTACAATAAATACAATTTTTACTTTGTTATGAATACTTAATAATAATTACTACTAATGTACTAACCGTATAAATTTTACATCACGTAACAAAACCCTGATCAAAATCTCAAAGAAACGAACAACTTCCAATTAGTAAGCGCAATAAATAATAGACAAAGCAGTTTTATATTTAATACTAGTTGATACTTGCGACTTTATCTATTATCATAACAATATATTTTATGTACAGAAGAAAAGGCGTAAAAATTTGAAAGTAATGTTTACTTACATAATTTCATTAGTTTTTTGTATTGCTTAAAAATCATAGTATCTTAACGTTTTTTACTTTATAGTAAATAAGGTTATCGTGATATTCACTTTCTAGATGAGAAACAAGCTTCGAAGAAGGAATACTATTTTTTTTTAATCGAAATTTATGCCACAATATTCTCGTGATGCACGCACAACGGCAAAACTCTGTCATTTTATTTATCTAGTATCAAGATACTAGATGTTGTCCCGCCTTAATAATAAAAAAAGACAAATTGTATACAAAAACCTTCCTCATGAATCGCTTATTTACTGGTGAAAACCACATGACAATCGGTTCAGTAGTTTTTGAGTTTATCGCGAACAGACAGACAGACGTGGTAAAGGACATTGTTTTATAATATATAGCGATAGTGATATAGGTATAGTATAAATAAAATAGTTTTACGAGGGACTAAGTGACACTAATTACAAATTTTGTTGACTTGCAATTTTCTTGGTTATATTCAAACATTTTCACGATTGAAAAGCGCAGGCAGCTCATTACTTTTACTTTTTAACTTTGCAACAAAACATCTGACTAATTTTGCAGTTGGTTTTTATAGAATTACAATTTTTAATTAGTTATTTTTACTACAAAAATTCACTATACATAATTAATTGTTGTATATAGCATAACAGTGTTTTTTTTTAATTATTGTCAGACTTCATTTGAGTTTGAAGTTAAATGAGTCTACGATTTTCTGTCGTTAATATAATTAAGTACCCATTTCACTAAAGGAAAGAAAAAAATACTCGTTTTAATACGCATTTACGCAATAAATACAAAAAGTAGCTATTAAAGACATTAATATTTAAATACATTAAACGGCTATTATCGCTATATAAATGATGCTCAAAATATTAAAAAGAATTCTAAAGTACCTTAGAACTAGTTATATCCCTTCGATATGTCTATTCGTATATTTTCATTGTTTCAATGGTATATAAGTTGTAGTAATATTTCTTATTACAATTTTTTAATTAAATCTCTAAATATTGATGAAGCATGTTAGAAAACATAATAGATAAACAACAGCAATGCCAACATTTGCTAAAACATCTATAATAACTTACTTTATGTACCGGCGGTGTTCGCTCGCCGACCTTGATCTTGGTTTGAGTGGCCGCGTGCCACGAGCGCATGTTCACTGGAAGAAACGTGAACACATTGACGAAGCGATTAAATTAGCAACATAATCAATCAAATACTTTGTATTTTAATGATTGTGTATTCTATCTATTATTTATTTAAGGATATGAGCTTTCTTGACCATACTAAATTAACACATAACTAGAATTATATTTCAGTTCTTACTTGTGTTTTCTCCAACTGCTAACGCAAAAGGTTATTTTATAGTATACTTGAAACCTATACCTTTTCCTTGAAACTTCGTCTGCATGTTTTTTAGTATATTCGAGATGTGAAGTAGCAAGTTCCAGACTACGATCTCAGCCTAATTTCATTACAATCGCTTCAGCGCTTTCAAATCAAAATCAAATAAAAAACACTTTATTCTATTTAGGCCCTAAGGAGGCACTTATGAACGTTAAAACTACCACCGGTTCGGAAAACAACCCAGTCATCGAGAAGATCCGGCAAGAAATTCGATCGGGTTTATCTTTTTAACAAATATATATAATATATGAAGTACATTTCACAAACGTTTTTAATGGATGCACAGAGATGAGTCAATTCCAGACATCACCATCGTTCACATATTGATCCACTCTATAATAGCCTTTTGACACCAAAACCCGCTAGACATGGCGCTTAAATTCGCAATCCGGCAAATCGACAATATCCTTTGGGACTTTTACTGTTACTGGTTTTACTAAGTCTAAAACATGGGACAACCAGTTTATCACAGTTTCTAATATTTAGATTGTGCCGGTTTTTTACGAAATCTAGAGCTTTCCAAGGTTCTTACGGACATTCATTAAATTTTCAAGAATCTACTGGGAGGGCAGAGTTAAGATACTGTATTCCTTGAACTTGGTCTTTAAGGATTCGCGAGGTCCCATATTATATATTGCTCGAACTGCCCGTTTTTGTAATAAAAATATGGTGTCTACCTCAGCTGCTGTCCCCCACAACGGAATGCTATAAGACATTAAGCTATGGAATGAATATAGCATTAATTGTGAAAGCGATAGGCAGACAAAGTTACTTTTGCTTTTAACGTATTAATATAATAATTACCATATACCATAACGTTCATAAATTTGGCAAGTTATTTAAATGATGATTTAAAATAAATGGATACAAAACTTTTGTGAATCAAAATGTATTATATGAAATCTATAATGGTTAATAGGTTAAAAATATTCTTTTATTATTAAAATGTCGCATTTTTCTCGCATAAAGGTCTTAGACATTTAATTTGTTTTAATTTAAAAAACGGAGAAAGTTGGATTAAATATTTGGATAAATACTTGTTTAATATTAGCAGATAATTCATAGCCGGCGCCCGCGAACAGCGTAACAGGGACATTGTGACGTAGTTTTCCCGCCTGACTGTAGCTCATACGTGTTGACAATAAGCCAAATAAATAATCATCTTGGTTTTCCTAGAATAATTTTACCTCACAGTACAGATATAACCTTCTCCGTCGTGTTATCATACACTATCAAGGTTTCTAGCTCAAACAACGGAGGTCATGAATTCGATTTCTTCTACAGCTGATTGGATTTTATCTAACACGAGGTAGAATATCCTCATATATTATAGTGTTTTGTAGTGAAATTAGGATAAGATTCGCTCGATACTTGAAACTGAATACTTTCTACGTGGCATTGACTTCTATTATATACAAGCCGATATTCTCGACTTCGTTCTTATGGAAATGATTTTGTTTCATGAGTTTTCTTTGGATTCATTTGGAGTAACATTTTTTAAAATTGAAATCATGTCATCACTCCTCAACCACTGTAACTGTTTTATAAATGTTGAGTGAATTTAGTTACATGTTTAGTGTTTATGCCACATGGAAATACCTTGTAAAGCTATATAATACTCTGAAAAGTCGTCTACTTGCCAGTGGTAGTCTTACCAAAATCGATTCAACTGTGTCAGACATTAGGCCGAATAAGTAACATACATATTAATTTTATAGATGTGATGATAATAAAATTGCACTTATTTAAGAGTAAATATCTAAAGAAAAAAGAAACAGAATGGAAAAATATGTGACATACTTTCTGTCATTTTTGTCGGACCAGTTTTTCACCATAAACAGCCTGTACCTGAACGAAATAACGACATGCTAAGGTTTGAACTTTTGGGAACTTTAATGCAGCTGCTACACATATCTAGGTACCTTTTTTTTCTTTTACGTGGAGAACACTCTTGCACAGACATTGCCAGTTCCCCGGGGGAGGACCTGAGCTGAGTCGACCTCCAATCGACTAAAAAACTCCACGGTAAACTGCGCCGCACTATGGGGGTGTCTCGGGGTTGCGTTAGCAAGCTCCGGTACACACCCCCGGCGGCAGGCGTTTCCCACGCCACACCCGACTGACATATCTAGGTACCTAGCAATAAATTTTTAACTTCAATGTAATTTGCGCTAACAAGCCAAGTGAGCAATAAATATATCTTCCTACTATGATTTATGGTTTATGATCTCGCACTTCATTGGAAGTCTTAGAGGGATTCGAAACCATACTGGTTAACTCGGTGATTGGTACCAGTAAAGTATTCTTGCTTTCAATATTTTAAATACTAAACTCAAAATATTTTAAAATATATGCAAAACATGTATATTTAATAACTACATTGAATATATTATTTGTATGTATATTAAAATTCTCTAATGAATATTATGATTATGTAAATATAATTCAATAAACGTTGTACTCATTGTCATTATGGTCGGTTTTGTAATCTAGTTCTTGTTTATATCGGCTAGTAATTTATTACTTGCCTTCAAATTCCATCGGTTATACCCTTCAGTTATATAGTTACATTCTAGTTATAAAATTTATAAGTACTTAGTATTGATTAACGTTTACGACCACTACTAGCGTACTAGTAGGTACTCGTGAGATTTTTTATGAAATTTTTCGAGGTACTCAAATCTATATTAACTTTAGATACATTTTATAGGAAGCATAAAAAAAGCTTATTGATAAGCCTTCCCTGCGAGTTTCTGTTGTAAAAAATCGAAGCTATCGTACGTTTGATCGCATTTTCAATGGAGTTTTTAAAACGTGGCTATGACCGTCATACTGAAGATATTATAAGGTAACCGATTCAACATGATAAAAGGGAATTAACTGAAGAAAATATCTTTAGAAAATAAGTTACTTTTTACATATAACTAAATAGTCAATCGGTAGGATTTAGTCACTATTCGTTGTTAAATTTTTTCTTAGTAATAAATCAATACACAGTAAATACCCTATGTATATTATTGTGTGCACACGGTGATTGAAAAGAAATCTGTGACAGTATATCAAAAGGATCATATTTTATTTCTATCGAAGTGATTTTGCTTATATATCTAATTGTTTATAAATGTTATGTAATCGCAATTAAATGACATACCGCTTAGATTCCAATAATGTATTTATGAAAGTAAAATATTACCATCAGCTCGGAACAAGATAACAAAGTTTTCATACGTTTCTATTCATAATTATACTTTGAAATCTGTTTTATAATAATAATCTATTTTATTTAGACATAACATCCATTGTTGTTTATAAACTAAGCCTATGTTAGTAAAGATATACAACACAGAAGTAAAGTCAATAACTTTGCACACACTTTTTAACTATTTTGTCCAGTTGTGAAGAAACAAATTATCAGGTCTGCCCGACAACATTCCCAAAACACTATTTGAGCTGTCACACAATCTATCCATCAGGGAGTCTAGTTTTTACGAATTATCGAGGCAGCCCTAACAATGCCCTGAAGACGTTGTTGCACTGTATACGTAATGCATTGTACGCAAGCAGAGTAAATGAGGTCCAGAGATCGCTGTTTTAGAAACTCTGCCAATAGGTTATATATTATATAATATTATTTTGGATATAATACAATTTGTTATAACGTAACGGTAAATACAATAATACTTTTAAAGTAACGTCTCTATATGCTATAGCACCACATATTATAAAACAAGGTTCTCTGCCACTTCTGTGTGTCTGTTCGCGATATACTCAAAAACTACTGAACGGATTTTCACGCGGTTTTCACCAGTAGATAAAGTGGTTCATGAGAAAGGTTTAGGTATATTTGTCAAGGTCTTTTTTATCAGGGCGCGATAACGTCCGCTAGGCCCGCTAGTATTTTATATAATACTAGCTTCTCCTCGCGACTTCGTCCGCGTGGAATAATGACTTTGGGTTAACTAACACGCAGCGAATGCTCTCAAAAGGAAGAAAAAACGATTTTCAAACATTCTTCATTGGTGCTCCGCTCTTATTGGTCTTAGCGTAATGATATATAGCCTATAGTCTTCCTCAATAAATGAGATATCTAACACTGAAATAATTTTTCAAATCGGAGCGAAAACTTACATATTTCCATAGAAACTTTCATCTCCTATTTCCTATTGTTATTTTACACCCTTGAGGATAAAACTTTTACAAACTTTGAATGTCATATTTATTTATATCGAATCAACAACCTAAAAAATAAGTTCCAAGCTTTTAGCTCTAAAATGATGATACTTTCACAACTTTTCATCCCCCCTTTTAACCCTTTACAACCCTTATTTCGCATTAAAAAGTAGTCTATGTCCTTTCTGACGCTCTAGACTATCTTTTCTTTTTTTTCTCGAACTGACTACGCTATTTACCTAGCAAGGTCTTAACAGCTTCACCGAACTATTCTAGACTATCTGTTTACCGAGTTTCATTTAAATCGGTTCAGTCGTTTTTGTGTAAAAGTGTGCGTTACTTTCGCATTTATAATATTAGTAAGGATTATTTTGGATAACTGATACTTCGTTATAACGGTTTGTATTATGTAACGGTAAATACAATAATACTGTTTACTATGTCTCTTGACCCTGTTCAGGATTAATAAACTTTGTTAATGAATCACTACTAAATAATTTTATGTAATAAGTATTATGAATTTATTCAATAATTTATAATTCTTTGTAAGTCTAACGTTAAGGTATGTTTCAACCACCAGCTGTTTCAACAGTGACGCGCTGTTTATATGTAAACCGCGTTGTTGTAATAACTAATCAATTTAGTTAGTTCTGTGAATATATAATAAGAAATATGAATCTGATATCACAGTGCAATGTATCTATATTTATATGTATATATACAATGTATATATCACTGTCTTGTGACTAGTGCCGCGCGGCAGTCTGTATCTGCGGTCTCTGTGTTATATAATACTTATTGGTCTTTTTTTTTTTTTTTTATCGTAGCACGGCAAAGTGACTTTACTGTGCCTGATGGTGAGCACAGTATAATCTAAAAACAATGGCGACCACCGAGAGACACACTATCCCTCACCGGTCGCCGCTGTCATGCCGGCTTGCATAAATGTCTCTTCACGTTACGCTTGAAGGACCCCATATTATAGGAAGGAGGGAACACACTGGCCGGGAGATTGTTCCACAGCTTCACGGTACGGCAGAGATAAGAAGTTGCGAACTTTTTAGTTCGTGCCCAGATAGGATTTACCGTAAAACTATGGCTCCGGAGCCCAGCACGCGTGGTTCGGGTATGAAAAGGAGAGGAAGGTATTAAATTGAATAGCTCTTCAGAACACTCGCCATGATACAGACGGTAGAACACGCTCAGTGGCGAATAACATCTAATATTTGAGACATCGAAGCCAACCTCACCTGCACGTGTTGCACCCTGCTAAATAACGAACGAGGCAATGGCGAAAGCGGAGTGATAGGGTTTTACAGCCTGACTGGGTCGCACCCATCATGTATATGGTGAAAAAGCCCGTCATAGTGATTCGCTTCTGCGGATCGCGTGTCGGGATCAGCCTGTGCACCTCCAGCTTTTCGCAGGCCGGCACGGACTGGCGATGGATAGTGTGTCACTCGGTGGTCGCCATTGTTTTTGGGTTGTACTGTAAATAAAACCCCAATGCATGAGAGGATGAAAGGTCTCCAGTCTTTTCGTTCTAAACCTCATGAATATTTAAATACATTGACATAATTATTAGAATCTGTGCTCACTAATAATAATACTTGAAGTATAATAGCTCACTTGGATACGCTTTTACATACGTTTAACAGACTAAAACCAAAGAACCTTAATAAACTGCTGCGTGGGCATATTATATTAACCAGCCGGTTAAACTGGCGTCCGTGTGATTAAAGTTACAAAATTTAGGCGAAATATCTCTCAGGTACACACAAAATACTGGCATACAGTCGTGGAACCGGAACTTATTTACATTTTAAAGTAATACTTGATAGGGTGACTATACATTTTGCATTTTAATGACACGTGCTAGAGTCAATGAGGAAGTACGTGTTTCAACCCAACGAAGCGTATACTAAATTTGACATGCCCGCGCTTGGACCCTTATTTGGCAATTTGCATCTAAAAGTGTCAAATATTTAAAGAAATTCGAAATATCAATTACATACGAATAGATTTGTTACCTATAATAAACATGAAGTGTCTGTATGTAATATAAAAATAAGAACTTTTTACTTATTGGATGTTTTTGTCGTTCTGTCTGTCTCCTTATTCTTTTTTTTTTTATTGTAGTACGGCAAAGTGACTTTACTGTGCCTGATGGTGAGCACAGTATAATCTAAAAACAATGGCAACCACCGAGATACACACTATCCCTCACCGGTCGCCGCTGTCATGCCGGCTTGCATAAATGTCTCTTCACGTTACGCTTGAAGGACCCCATATTATAGGAAGGAGGGAACACACTGGCCGGGAGATTGTTCCACAGCTTCACGGTACGGCAGAGATAAGAAGTTGCGAACTTTTTAGTTCGTGCCCAGATAGGATTTACCGTAAAACTATGGCTCCGGAGCCCAGCACGCGTAGTTCGGGTATGAAAAGGAGAGGAAGGTATTAAATTGAATAGCTCTTCAGAACACTCGCCATGATACAGACGGTAGAACACGCTCAGAGAGGCAATGTCTCTGCGCAACTGAAGCGGCTCTTGTGCGGCTTGGCGCTGAAATTGTGTAATGTCTGAATCATTAACAATGCAAAGCAAGCCGCGTATCGCGAATGGATTAAGGGTCGCGCAAATAAGGATCCTAATACCAGCTTCCTCAAATCAGCCTATAACTCTGCCACCAAAGCCTGTAAGAGGGCATACACTAGAGCGGATGCCCAGCGCGTTGCACGCTTAGGTCTAGAACTTAACTGCATCGGCGCACTCGCGATTGTACCAAGGGTGTCCTTTGCGATTACCGACGATCACGGAGGAAGGAATATAATATTCCATTGCAACTGCAATCTCGTCGGCAATCGCATCAACAATTGCTGAAGGGTCCTTCCCGTCAAAACAGCGTTGCCGCCAAGGAATGGAAGCGAAATAATCCCGCATTCCATCCCAATCTGCTGACGAATAGTGCCACACCTTGCGCTTAATTCTTACGCTGGGTGGAGGTGGAGCGCGTGGCACAGACGATATAACGAGGCAGTGATCCGATTTGCCCAGGGGGGCATCGACTGACACATCATACCCAGTTGGATGGCTCGTCAACAGAAGGTCCAGCAATGAGGGCGCATGACCTGTGACATCCGGAATCCGGGTGTGCTGGATTACTAATTGTGTCAGGTCATGTGTTAAGGCGAATGCATGAGCAGTACGTCCTGCATGGTCCGTCCTGGAGGAACCCAACCACATATCGTGATGTGCGTTAAAGTCCCCAACCTGGAGGAACCCAACCACATATCGTGATGTGCGTTAAAGTCCCCATTACCGTTAAAGTCTGATCATTACCCTGTGTCTATAAGATGTAATTTTAATTTAGTAATACCAAAGTTATTTGTACCTACTGTTGGTATTAATAAAATTGTCTGGGGTGACCGTGATTCGTCTCAGATAGCGAAATATTTAAATGTTTGTCACTCTAGGCTTCGTGAAATTGATTTTCCTTTAGAACTAAGACACTGCGCTGACTATATGTGTTGTAATAAAAGTCATAAAATCCTGTTAGATAACATGTATGACGAGATTATTTCTATACTCTCGGAGGCTGCTATATGTAGTTATAATACTACAGAGAAGCATAGAGGGAAATACATTACCGGGTGGAATAGACACGTCCGTGGTGCTCATGGGAGGGCTCGGCTATGTTTTCAGGCTTGGTTGTATGGAGGTAAGCCAGGAGCTGGTCGTCTCTATAATGATATGTGTGAAAGTAGACGAGCTTTTAAATCAAAATTAAAATGGTGTCAAAACAATCAACAACAGATAAAAATGAATATAACGGCTGAACTACACTCAAAGAAAAAATTCGGACAGTTCTGGAAAAACATAAATAAAATGAATCATAAGCCGGGCCTTCCCGTCAGCGTGGCGGGAGTGCAAGATCCTAGCGAGATTGCCACTATGTTCTCCCACTATTTCAAGGTGGACTCTGCCCTAGGGCTATCGCGGCAGGAGCCCGATGCTGAGGATGGTGGTGAGCGTATTGTTACTTTTACTACGAAGGAAGTTTTTGCGGTTATTAAAGGCATGGTAAGGGGTAAATCTCCGGGTCACGATAGCCTTAGCATCGAGCACCTGCAGTACGCTGGTGTACACCTATCCAGAGTGCTTTCTATGTTTTTTACCCTGTGTTTGGGCCACTCCCACCTGCCTAACAAACTAATACGTACTATAGTTGTACCAATCGTCAAAAATAAAACTGGTGATGTGTCCGATATAAACAATTATAGACCAAACCAACGCACCAACTGTTATTGGTTTGCTCGCTTACGTTCTGGGAATTTCGACCTGAAAAATGAAACTCCCGGTCGTCCGAAGACTTTGGTCGACAATGATGAATTAAAGGCGATTGTGGAAGCTGATGATACACAATCTATGGCTGAGTTAGCAGCAGCTTTCGACGGTAGCGGTCAAAACAATATTGGTCCATTTGCGTCAAATTGGCAAGGTAAAAAAGCTTGACAAATAGGTGCCCCACGAACTCAATGATCGCCAGCGCGAAGTTCAATACCCGAGAGGCAGTACAAAATGCCTTTGAAGAATTTGGTACTTCCCGTCCAGCTGATTTTTTTAAGGGCATCAATAAACTGCCACTGCGTTGGCAAAGTTGCATTGATTGCATGGGTGATTACTTCGATTAATACAAATAAAAAATACATGAAAAAAAAATAGTTTAAATTTTTTCATACAAATAATAATATCATTTATTTCAGACAGACATCCATATTTGTGGTTACAATTACAGGTTAAGAAAAAATAGTATCAGTAATAATAATAAAACAGAAAAATAAATTATAAACAAAAACACAGAACACATAATAACATTAAGTGGTAGGTCCGAGTGGAACCTCCGGTGATGGTGGAAATTAACTGTACGACTGCATGTAGCTGTATCCAGCGAGCCAGCATCGGAGAGTCCCACCGGTCCACCAGCGCACGTAGTATTCTGTTGGGGCTGTCACGCGTGCGACGCATGATAGAGGCGCACCGTTTGCGCATGATCGCCGCAAAGCCGTCAATATCAGCATCCGCGAACATCGCGGAGGCGCTGCAGTGGCGCGGCAGACCCATCAGCACCCGGAAAGCGTTATTATATTGAACGCGCAAATCACTGTATGCCCGCTGCGTATAGTCAACCCACAGGCTGCAAGTGTAAAAGGACTGACAGTACGCTTTAAAAAGCGCAGTTTATAATTTATTTTTCTGTTTTATTATTATTACTGATACTATTTTTTTTTAACCTGTAATTGTACCCACAAATATGGATGCCTGTCTGAAATAAATGATATTATTATTATTATAATGTAAAAAGTAACAATATCGGTTAATAAGTTATAGTCTGGTGTGGTGATTAGATCATTATGTATTTTAATAACGAATGTGTGGTGAAACAAGAACATCTGTAAATTATATAACCCATTTGAAGTCACACCAAATCAAAGACGACTATCGAGTCCCGGGATTTACTAGCGACATTACTCGTTGGTTGCTACAGTCTCGCATTACATACAAAGTTCCAAATTCCTTATTCTATAAAATTGATATAATTTTTCAGTTCAGATTAGTAATGCCTAATCGTATGCTTACTTATATTGGTAATATTTTAAAGACTTAGAATTTTGTTTGAGACCATGTCCTTGGTTCATTTGATCATATGGCGGTGAAATTACTGATCTAAATATAATATACCCAGCAAGTTATTCTCATATTGTAAACCGTCTTTAACATCTACCTATTTTAGATTAATTTTGAAAAAAATATAATTTCCGATTAGCTCCTATGGAAAATCATAACGTTATGTATATTGCTATGCAAAATTCTAATCTTCCAGTAAAATTTTTATTAAAATCGGTCCAACCGTTTCGAAATTTGTCCTAAACAAACATGACACTGAAATTTTATTTAAGTTTATAGATGTCTATCCCGTAAACACTATGAAAACAGTTAATTATTTATAGATGGAATCAGTATAGGTTGAGTCGTTTCTCTAGAAATGATTTTGTATACAGTCTAAGAGAGAGAGAGATAGAGATAATAAAATGTAACTTATTGAGCACTTGTTAAACACCACCGCGTATTTAGTTTCTAAAGAATGGCTTTCCACCATCAACTTCGTTTAAAGTAGTTGATAAATTTTTTGGTACTATAGTCGACGCACTGTAAACTGAGTCGTCGGGCAATAAATGTCACTGATAGTAGGAATGTGCACGCAATGCAACCCGTTATCGATACTTAGCTACTTTCATTAGCACTCTGACTCCTGATTGGTCGTTACGAATAAGGGTTGTTGTTTTACTATAACGTGTTCCTGTTTTTAAAAGAATTGAAAACTGACCCCGAGAAAAAAGCTTGCTTCAATTTCAATAATTCACGAGAGCTTGCAGCACTGATTTGTGGAGTTAGTAGAGCAACCGTAGCTAGAAACAAATATTTTGTGTTACAAATTAAAAACTTTTATTTTCAGATAGCGACAAATTATTCCTATTAATACTTAACATAATTTACCATATCGATCGTACCTATTCCGTTATCGATATGCACCTCTATAATTCTTACGCATATCACTACAACTCTCCACAGGACCTGCAAGTGCGAGCGAGACAGACATATAAATATGATTTATGACCCAAAGCTTCAGTTTATAATGCGTCGTCGTTGTTTGTCCATTGGTCGAAGTAACAGTACGTACGAAGTACGTGAAGTAACAGTGCTTGCATTGTTGCGTTTCGTTCGGTCAGTGAGAGCGCCGGAGGCCCACCTCCCCTCCCCTCTCCTCCTCTTCCTCCCCTAATCACTTCCCCCCAAAGGGTGGCAACGCACTTGCGACTCCTCTGGTGTTGTTCGTGTCCATGGACGATGGTGATCACTTAACAGCAGGTGACCCACCTGTTCGTTAGCCACTTATGACATAAAAAAAAAGGAAGTTCGCCCATATTTTTTTTAGGATGTTCTATTAAGGTTCTTTTATCAAAGAATGTATTGCCTCTATAATTATTGTACATATAAGTTTAAGTTTATTATTACATTATTTAAAAAATAGAAATACATATTATAATTAAATAGTCATAATCTCTATCCAAGGCGACTGTTTTACCATAGTCCATGTACCATATACAAAATACATACCATAATACATGTACATAGTCAGTACCATGTATTGACTTTTACGTGTTTGACATTATGTATGAATGTAAATAAATAAATTGTTATTTTATTATTTTATTTTATACCTTTGTGACACTCATTACACGTGAATTGGAACTTTCTGTAAAGTTCATATGAACTTTAATTACGCTACATCTCACACCTCTCCGTGCGCACTGAAGTCTGATTTAACTACGTTATATTAGTATTCTTAATTTTAGTTTCCCTTGTTACAACTTCTTACTCTGAAACAAATATCGTACGATGGTAATAATCTCTAATAATAATTTTAACTAGCATAATGTTTTCCTGGAGTCATTTCATGTCGCACTTATCCACACGTTAGCTAATAGCACAATTACTGTCTAGATGTGAGTACGGCCTTGCCAACACTTTACCTTTAGACTATTTGATGTCATTAGTATCTTTACTTACGTTATTAGTAGTAGTACTATTATACTTAAAATGTTTGTCTCAATAACGACATCCAAAGCGTTTGCGTTTCAGGATCAGCCAATATATTTCATATCTTTTTTTTTTTAACGTGGGTAGATCCCTTATGGGTACGCCCCCTCCCGGGGGAGAGGGTGGGTTATGTCCGAGTCGCACGGACTAAAACCCCACGGTGTACGTCTGCCGCTATAGTTGGGGCGGCACGAGATCTCTATAGACTTCATCGTGCCGCCCCAACGGTTGGCCCAGTAGCGAAAGAGCCGCCGCCGGGCCCCGTCTTATTAGGAAACAGCCGGGTACACACTGGCCGTCTCCTCCTTCCGCCGGACCTGTGCAATGGGAAGATGGGTCCCACGACCCATCCTCCCCGGTCCAGCTACGGTGGGAGGAGGCGATCAAACTGCCGCCTCCTCCTGCCTGTCCTCCGTTGGCGGAGAGGGTCACTTTGAGGATCTTTTTGCTCACGAACCCTCTCCGCCACCTAATATATATTTCATACCTAACTAAAGTGCTCTTTACAAATTGCTATACGTTATACGTTGTCTGTCAATGTCATCGGTATATCTTCATCTCCCAATTTCACTGAATTTATACTTAGTTATGCTGAATTCATTATAATGTTCAGTTACATAATTTTCTTAAAGCATATTAAATACAACTTCTATCCAAGACCTGTAAATTATACTAGGAACTGTTAAATATAACAATCATAAAAAACTGGTCGGTATTTCCGCCGAACTTTTTCCACATACGTATCTATTTGGCTAAAGAAATATAAACATAATGCTCATTGCTTACCTCTAAAAATACGATTAATGTTTGTGCAATAACCAATAGCAGGCTTTGAACTCTAATTCGGTATTTCGCATTCGGTGTTCAGCATTACATATATAAATATAATCTCAGCGATTTTCTTATTATAGGGTTGAACAGTGATGCAGATAAAATAATAAATCTATTTCACACTTTGTTTTATCTATTTTTATTAGCTAGCTCACCTTTTTTGGTAATTATTATAACTGTGTTTTGAATAAATATAGTATTTGATGTATTTTTTTGCCGTCGAGGGCATCGGTAACTGGCTACCGATACCGATTACCGGCCGAAGCTATCTAGACACAAAAAAACTTTGATTTTTGCTACTTTTACATTTGTTTTCTTTGCTTATTTTGTTTTTTGTTTGTACTATCATCTCTATGTATTGTTTGTACTATTACCTCATCATATAAATGAAATATTCTAGTTTGATGATTTATTTAAATATTCTTGCAAAATTCTCGATGGACAAAACGTAACACAATAACTAGGTTAACTTCAGAGTCAGACAATTGTCAACATCACACGATATAGTAAGAGTTGAGTGATGGGTTTATATCTTAGAAATTACTTACGTTACATAAGTCTTGTTTCGTTACAAGGGTTCAGAAATAAGGGTAAATTTACTTTATTAATTGCAGTACTTTGTAGGTAATTTATGAACCATTGCTAAGTGAGTACAAGGCTGCGGCCTGTTACATACAGATATCAAATAATTTACAATTAGTACTTTGCATAATAAAGTTACGTTATAAATTAACATATTTATGAGTTGTCTTAGGAATATTAATATTATCATTTTCTTAATTAAATATAACCGATTCTGTTGTAGGATGAAGAAAATGTTTTGCTTCGATTATAAAGGTCCTGGTTACATTTTTACGAACTAAGAGACTAAAACGTTTTCGTGTAGCTGGCAAAGCAAAGTTTTTGGAATTAAAGTTGTCAAGTAGGAAATAAAGATCAAGACTGTCTGGCGTATTATAAATAAAAAACTAGGAAAAAATGAAATAAATGATAATTCGCATAATATGTATGTCGACGGAATACATACTTCAAACAGTTCAGAGATAGTAAAGGTTTTCCAAGGTTATTTCAGTAATGTGAAACTAAGTTCACAAGTAACTTAAAATTATGTCATGGTGCATCAATTTTTTTAAATCTGAGTGTACCTACAACTTTTCTATTTAATTTCACATCTATTGCTGCAGTTGAATTAATAACGGTTTTTAAACAATTTTACTTGAAATACACTGAGACATATGAGGAATGTAACTCTCAATATTGCACCTTATTTGACTAATATATTTAATCAAAGTTTTAAAGCATACTACCGATTTACCGGGTAGTAAGTTCAAGAACCATATCAAACGGCTATTGATGTTTAAAAGGAGGATCAATATGTGAACGATGGTGATGTCTGGAAGTAACATCCGTCTCTGTGCATCCACTAAAAATGAATATAATTCTCATGTACTTCTATAAAAATACGTAGAATGAAAAGATAAACCAGGTTGAATTCCGGTTCTTCTTGATCACTGGGTTCTTTTCCGAACCGGTGGCAGTTTGACGTTCATAAGCTGCTTTGCAAGGCTAAAATTGAATAGAGTATATTTTTATTTTGAATTATAACTGTACTAGGATGGTTAAAATCTAAATAAAAGATTAATATAGTTACCTCTTTTTAAAAAGGTCTTTGAAATTATACCACTAATGCGTCATTATTATGATTTTTTAATTACTAGTATATTATTGTAGTATATTTGTTATGTTAAAACCGGTTTGTATTCATTGAATGAATGAATGAGAATGAAATTCTACAAATGTAATGCTTTATCCTTTTTCAACTTTATTTGCTAAAAACTATGTATTAGCTAATTTCACCTGATGGATGACGAATTTATAAGCAAAACAATTAATCATTTTCCAAAAAAGAACAATACTTACAGAATCGAACGTGTTCGAAGTCTAGTAGATAAGGGGCTTGTGTATAACCGGAATGCAACCTTAATTCCTTCCTTCAAATCGGTGAGGAAAGCGTGGAAATTTCCCACAACAAGGACCGGTCGGTAGCGCCAACCGGTCTCTCGACGCAGACGTTCGACATTTTCTTGCAAGTTTGCCGTTGACCCATAGATTAGACAGCCCGATAGTTCTGTTAGAGTTTGCAAGTCGTATACCAATTATGATAAAAGTTACATTGGGCATGTCCTATAGGTACATTAAATACGTAAATATATAAGAATATTGTATGTAGGATATAGATTATTTTAAAGCTTTCTCAACGATGCAGCATATGTGCTTATAAATATTTATATATGTTAAAATATGAATGAGGTAGAAATACATATTCTTTGTGTATCTTATTTGAGATAAAAAAATATATATTTTGCAAATAATTGCACCGAGTCCACAAAAACTAAAGATAGACAAGGATAGTCATTATCTGGACAATTTGCAAAGACAAAGTCATCACTAAATAAAAGGCAGTGTTAAACAATTTGCGATAAATTCGCAAATACATAGTTTTGTCGTTGATGACACTACCATTTACCGCTAGCGGCAGCTTTTGTTATGATATATTCATTCTGTTTTAAAACAAAACTCAACATCATCGTTATTCTCAACTAAATTTTATGAGGAACGACTACATAACATTGTTCATTTAGTGGGCAGGTACAATATACCAGATGAATGTTTAGACAGTAGTAATATTTATGGAGAGAGCTCTGCACTCGATTCTCGTTCTAAATTAATAAAAAAATAGAAGCTTCATATTTGACCTAATTATCTAAAAATATACAAAAAATATACTCTTTTTTTCGAACTGATTACACTTTTAGCCTGGCAAGGCCTTTATTTTATTATCGAAATTTATTAACTTCGGGACGCCGCTCACAAGATTTATCACCGGTCACTCAATCAAAGTTTATTTAAGGTATTATCCATATTTTTGAAATTCTTAAAGCAAACTTTACCTAAGGTTCTCTTTGTTGTCTACCAGTATTTGTTTTCATATTATTATTTTATGTGTTAAATGTGACCATGAAGTGTCATATCCTAGAATACTGCGAGTGTCTAACCTTTCACCTGGTATATATATATATATATGTCATGATCAAGCAAAAAGTGAAAATAATATTATTAAATATCATTACTATTTTATTATATTTTTATAATTTGATTAAATATTAAGTACATCACAAAGTAATATAGATATCTATAAACAGAAACTAATTTTAAGAACCCTCAATAATATAATCTATTATTCAGACCTTATAGTTGTTAAATCAATACATTCATAACAGATGTAGTTTTCAGTTTTTGCAAGTTCTCATATCTGAAATGTTATATATCAAAACTACATATCTTAACTGAAAAGTCACGGTACGGTTTTATCTAAACATACGCAGTCATAAATAACTAGTTTCTGCCCGTGACCTTGTCTGCGTGGAATAGTTACTTTGGGCTAACTAACATGAAGAGGAAGCTTTCAAAAGGAAAACACCCCGATTTTTCAACATTCTTCATTGGTGCTCCGCTCCTATTGGTCTTAGCGTGATGATATATAATCTATAGCCTCCTTGATAAATGAGTTCTGTAACACTGAAAGAATTTCAAATGTGACCAGTAGTTCCTGAGATTACCCCCTACAACCTCATAAACTCACAAACTTTACCTCTTTATAATATAATTAGTATATTAGATTTAGTTATAGTATTGGGATACTATAAGTGACATATTTAAACACTGTTAAATGTTCTTAATTAACTATTACTCGCGTCTCCTCACATTTAATTATTCCTATATTATATTATAATATTTAATCATGTCTATATTAAACTTCCTTGATAAAAAAATTAGCGTAACTAATAATAATAAAACGATTTAACGAGTTAATATATAAATATGATTAACAATTCACGTAAGTATATATACTATATACTCATACAAAATTCAGAAATCGTAACTTGAACGTTCATTGTCTTCATTATATCATATTTATACAATACACAGAAATATGCTAGTCGATCTTACCGAGTATTTTAGACGCTTTGTAATCATAATATCATTAACTCAACATCTTACCTTTATTATTTTGCATGTGAGAATTGACAATAGTTTTTTGTTTTTTAAATTTATTAAGGCCACTGGCTATAAGTCCTTTAAGCCTCACAATATTATTTCCTACACAGAGTGTTGCAAGTCGATTAAAAGCTACAACAGCATCTTCAGTGTGCGTATTGAGTACTGATGGAGACATCCACAGTTTATTTTAAAAGTCATCAACCATACCACTTGTAAAATGCAATGCTAAATAATCTACATGTAGTGTATGGTGATTTATAGCAATAGAATACTATTATTATTATAGCTTAAAATAAATAAAATGATTTATGAGAAGGAAATATTTATGTGATAATAAACAAGAAAAGTAAAAACGACTGTGGAAAATTTACAAAAGCTCCGCACGATGTGATGATGTATATACATTTACAGTTGGCAACTAGAGATGACAGATTTAGAATTGTTTAGAATCCGCCCAACCTGTAATGGGCAAAAATATGCGAGTGTGACGTGCCAAGCCGCATGCCAGGCGCCTCCAGTGCCAAACGGCGCCCGCGACATGTCTTTCTTATACGTATTCCATGATTTACGTTACTAAATGTAATCGTATCAAGACTAAGCTTTATTATTGTTACCTAGACACCATCTATCAAAACATTTGTAAGGCATATTGAAGTCGTCAAGGATTGTAAAATTTAAGTAAAAAAATTAAATGTAGAGTATTGAAGATAAATAACCAATCAACCAAAAATTGAGCCGTCACGGGACACCTGGCAGATGTAAAACACATATGTAACGTAGTAAACAACTATATCTCTATACACTATAGGTATGCGAGCTCATTGCGGCAAGATAGATTGCGCACAGTCGCTTGTCTATGACATCGCGTCGCCACGTCTCGCCACGCCAACAATCAGGTCTACCCTCGTCTATAGATGTTTCACATCAAAAACATATAACAAACACTTTAATTTAATATAAGTCTACTCCTTTCTCAAGAGCCGGCATCGTATGTGTGATTACCTCGTATCGCAGGTGTCCATTAGCGGCGGTGATCACTTACCATCAGGCGACCCCCATATTCGATTGCCTCCAGTGGCATAGAAAAAGTGTATTCATTCAAAGTACATATACTTTGACCCAAGAAACTCAATTTTCTCATACTCTTCTCAAATATTTTTTTAAACGAGGGAAAATCACTGTAATTTAAATTCACATAATAAAAAAAAAGGAGAATAGAAAAGATTTTGTTGAAGCGTTCCAAAATGGAAGACATCTAATTAATCCCCATAGTGTAGTAAAATTACATGTGTAAAAATTATTTCCCCAATTTTCTTATATTTTTGTGGTGTTTCATATTGGCTGAATATCAGATGTCACCACCTTTTCGTTGTATATTTGGAACTTTCTGATGACGCTGTATTACTATTCTGTTTAACAGACGTTGCCAAAAGATTTATATCATATGTAAATATGTCCAGACTTAAAAATACTGGCTTAAAAACGTTAAATGAGAATTCCATTTGATGTATAATCATTGTAGTTTTTATTATAAAAACGTTAGTCATTTCAAATACACACTTCGAATAACAATATCAAAAAGTCTTACTAAGCCATTTAGGTTCTTCATGATTACGGAATTGTTTTCCAACGAATACATTTAACTGTTCAAATGAACGAAGCTCTACGCTTATCGTCATACGGTTAATGTGTAAATTGATAACATATTATTTTAAATTACCTCTTTATAATATTAGTATAGATTTGTAGCTTTTTGTTGTATATTAATGGATCATTCTGTATTAAATAATTTGATTTGCTGATCTCAGAGTAATATAAAATATATTGTTGTATATCTTATAACTGTAAACGAGCAAATGTTGTATATATACGTTTATATATAAATTTATTTCACATATCTCGGGAACGGCTCTAAGGATTTGGATCAAATATTGCACTTTTATAAGGATTTACTTTTAAGTTTATCTATATCAAGTGTCTTCCCTTAGAAAACGCAATTTTACACAAAAAAAAATTGTTTTATATAGTTACGGTCTGACAACAATTACGGTAAATGTTAATCAAACTGTAAATGCTGAATCAATTCAGATAAGTAAAAACATATTGATAACCAGGAGGTCCTACAAAAAGAGAATCATCCACCAATGAGCAATAAATATTATGGAGTATGTCTGAACTTGAATCAGTGTAAAAAACTTACGAACTTAAATCATAATAAGTACGCGCGATGTTACCTATCGATATAAAATGACAGAAGTTGTTGTTGTGCACACGTCATGCAAAAACTATTAGATAGATTTACACACACCTAGTACACGTAATATCACGACATCTTCATTTTATATAAAGTTTTATGAAACTACAATTTTTGTAAACACTACACCTTCAGCGACGTGTTTTCTCTTGCCTTGAAGAAGTTGGCAAGCAGTGTAGTGCGCATGCGTAGAAGCGAGAAAGTAACCGGATAACATTGTTTACAAAGAAATTTTGTAATGAAACAAAACTTTCGCTTTGCTTTTGTTTTCTCCCTTAGCCAAAAAATATATTATATTAAGATAATAAACAACGCAAATGAAGACGCAGTTCGACTTTTTCTCCAGTATCCGGCAATTCCTCTTTAGTACAAAATATTATCGACAATACAGTTCAATTCTTTATTTATTCAAGGCAAATAGTAGAGATAAAATTAAAATAATTACCCAGACGTTTGTTACCCTCAAATGAAATAAAACTTGTTAATTAACTATTGTTAAAGAGACGCAAATAATTAATTTAAACAATTATCGTTTCTTTTCAACTGCACACTTATAGCAAGGACAGCTAAAGTATTTTTCGTTTCTAATTACACGGTATTGACATTTCGGAGTCTGGAATTTTAATTTTATGTATATAGTTATTAGGAAAACCACAAAATAATATATATTTCGTCTAACATGACAAAATCCCGGAAAGTTCCACTAGTGTTTTGTTTCAACAAAACCGCAACGTGATGTCAGTTGCTTCAAAAAGTATACAAATTTTATTATCAATATTATTAGCACAATTATTAATTAATTAAATCACTTTGTCATTAATTAAAATTAATTACTATAACAAACATCTACATTACGAATATTTCTTTTATTTTCTCAATCAGAGAATACAGAATTCGTATTCAGTCACGGTTTTAAAATATAAATATTGTATATGTTAATACACGTACATATCTGTTACAATATTATACAATACATAATATAACTTAAACAAGCACTAATGAGTATAATGTTGTGCGTTACCTTTGAATGAAAAACTTTAAATAATAAATGTGTATATTACCTATAATAATATTATAAAGAGGTAAAGTTTGTGAGTTTGTGATGTTCTAGGGGGTAATCTCAGGAAGTACCAACCCAATATGAAAAATTATTCCATTGATAGATAAGTCATTTATCGAAGAAGGTTATAGACTATATAATATCATCACGCTAAGACCAATAAGAGGGGAGCACGAATGAAGAATGCTTCAAAATCGGGGTTTTTTTCTTCGAGAGCTTCCTCTGTGTGTTAGCGTTAGCCCAAAGTAACTATTCCACGCGGACGAAGTCGCGGGCAGAGACTAGTGTTTTATATAAGACAAACGATTGACTAAAATAATTTTGCACTTGACCAGTTTGATTTTATTGTAAGTTCATTTGCATCGTTTAGAGTAAACATAAGGTATCTTTATTTCCTTACTTGTTTATCTTATCCAAATATTTTACTAAGAAATTAAGTTATCATCGAGATAACAATATATGTTTCTTCTAAATAGAATTGGTAACAATTTAGAATTGACTCAAGTAACAAAGTAAGTAGCTTACAGCCAACTGAGTCTAAATCATTGTCTATATAGTTGCCAAAACCAGTTATGAAAACGTATGTTTCGTAATACTCGTGGTCAATTTAAGGAGCCGCAATTAAGCCAATATGGCTGAGGAGACTGCAAGCATTTATGAGACCGCGCCGGTATTATAAGACCGCTAGTTCACTGCGGTGCTGCGCGGTAGCTTACAGTTACGCTACATAAACAACATAACATTTATGCGCTCTACACACGTTTAGTAAGATAAATCCTTATTGATACTCACGCAGATACATTGTAGTTTTCATAAATTTTTAATGCAGCTCTAACAGGAACGAATTCATTGCTTTGAAGCCTAGTAACAAATTACTCGATAAAATATCAAACGTCTTGTTAATCGGGTACATAACTACTTTATAACCGATGACATGAAAGATTTTTGGATTATCGGTTTTCAGATAACTGTTCGATTTTTATTTTAGTTACCAACACATATATTACATTTTATAACATACTAGTAGCCCGGCGGATGGTTTCCCTTTCTGATAATAGAAAAAACTTTGACAAATTATATACCTAAACCTTACTCATAAATCACTTTATCTACTGGTGAAAACCGCATGAAAATCCGTTCAGTAATTTTTGAGTTTATCGTGAACGGACAGACAGACTTGGCAAAAGACTTTATTTACATAAAAACCCCATTAAAGGTATAACAAGAAATATTTTATTTAATATTGAGATTTGTGCTGTAATGGCAGGTTTAAATTTTTTAATAAAAAAGGTATTTACACATTGAAAGTTTTAATACAAAGAAACAAAATGTTGACTATAGCTAACTTCAGGGTGTCGGTTTTTCGTAACGGTGTGCGCGCGCATCGTAAAAATTTACTCTCATCATTTTTCCCTAACGCGCCAAAAGAAGTATAACTTCAAAATATGCAAGTAAGAAGTGTAGTACAAAATATTACTACAGAAAGAAAAATACTGTCGAACTGTCATATGTTTCATTGTTGATTTGATATGAAATAAGATTTATTTGAGGGTCGTTAATTCGTTGTTCTACAGGAGCGGTTTAATAGAAAAGTCATTAAATAATGCTAAATAGCAAACATTCGCAGTACTATGCGAGTACAACGCAGTGGGCTAGCAGCTTAACAATTGCAGAGAAATCAGCGTAAATACACCGGGCTATTCTCAATTTATTTCAAATATTTATTTTATTAGACGAAGATGATTTTTCAATAATTTTATTTGGAATACGGACCTAAAACTAAAATTACCCTTTGTCTTTTTCTAATAGGCCCTCCTATAGGTTTTTACCAAATATTCTAACAAAAATATCCTTGTGTTATTTACGAACAAATCACACGATGTATCTTTAATACGCTGAAGTTACCACGTATTTATCATATAAAGTGATACTTTATCATTACATAGTATAAAACAAAGTCCTCTGTCGCGTCTGTCTGTCTGTTCGCGATAAACTCAAAAACTACTGAATGGATATTTTCACACGTTTTTCACCAGTAGATAGAGTGATTCACTAAGAAGATTTAGGCATATAATATATCTATGTTTTTTATTATCACGGCAGGACAACAATATAACAATATAATGCTTGTAATATATTACACATCAATAACATACTTAAAAATTTTACGCAGTTATTTTTGGTTAATTTCCATTACACGGAAAACATCATAATAATTCCCCTTTTGTCGCCCACTAGATATGATTATTAATATGCACATACAAGTATGTTAGTATAGGTAAATATAACTATATAATATAATATAGTTTTATAACTTTAATAGCCAAACTAATAATATGAGATGAAACAAAATTAATCGTCTTGCGGTTTTGTACATTGTAAATTCGACTTCGCGTGTCGTAACAGCAGATCGACTCAGAATGGCACGTGAATTCCGATGTATCCAGTTTTATCTGGTTAGCTCGCCGACCGCCTAAGGTCCGTTCACAAGCACGTATCATTAACCACTACAGACCGACCGAATATACGAATATGACCAGTGCCGTAATAAGAAATTAGTGTGTAGTATACTAATTATATTACTTTTACACTATTATAGGTACTATGTTCAAAATAGGGTGAAAACAAAAAAGATGCAATATAACTAAGAACTTGATATCACGAAATTACTTATTATGACGTTAGGAATTATAAAGGAAGAAAAATATTTTTAATGCTCACGATGTCTACCATACAGAGGTAAAGTTTTTTTCCCATGTCATCAATACTTCTTTTTTATTTTTTTCAGTAATAGGAAGTTACATTATTCCAGTGCTTTAACGTATATATTACTTTAATAAATTTTATACTGTAAATATAGCAAATGGCATTGCGGGTGGTTCGTTTTTTTTGACATATTAATTGTTCTAAAATATGGATTCACATACAACTTCTCAATGTTGAATTAACTAGGTACCAAGGGATTTTGTAACAACCGGCTGCAAAACGTTTCCTTGATAGATTTACTCCATCCGTATAATGTTGGAAATCTAAATAGGTTCTTATTGACGTATCGCTCATTCGAAGTCTACTTTCAAATTATTAGATATTCGTAAATATAGATCTTGATTTTTTTTTATATAAATTCGATTAATTACAGAAACAATAATGTTTATTTATTCCAGTTCGTTAATTATTTTGATAATGATAATTTTAACATGTTGCTAATAGCCCAAATGGTAGGCGACTCATGATTACGGCTACCACAAATGGTGGAAAACCTGTTAGGCTCATTTCGGCGCGTCCTGTTTCGGTGCAAGCAAGTCTATACGCAGTTATACTCGTATGTAGCAGCTATGTAGCTGTTGCCATAGTATATTGTACGTCCGCGTTCCACTTGCGTTCACCGATTGCTCTTCACTCAATAGTCCCATCAATAATCATTGGTGAACTCAGATTATTTTGTCGACTTGGATATAAAAATTTTTTAGAAATTGATGAGTGATTACGGCTTCCTTGTTAAATAGAAGCCGAAATAAATTAGACCATTAATACTTAATTTATACCATTTAATTCTAATATATTCAAAGCGTTTATAGATTAAAATATAATTTTATAAGCAGGAACACAATAATTTTACTAGTTACATCTATGTGTAAAATGGCATTATTTTATTGGTCGGTTGTGAACCAATACTAAATTCACGAACGGAAGTCTCAAGTATTATCCAGATATGTTCATAATTTTTATTACATGGATTAGAAACGTGCAAATAACAATAATGCCATTTAAATACACAATATATTTTTATACAATTCAAAATTACGAAATGCACCTTTACAAAAATGAACATTTATCAACATTATAATGTAACATTGTTAATGAATTATAAATGTGCTTTTTCTTGCCTTTTTCTCATGGCGTTAAATGAAGATTTAGCCAAAGATTAATATCTTTTAACTCACTCAGACAGTATGGTTTTCAACTACAGTTGCCAAAGTACACTGGTATGTTTCTCAACAGATTTTCTAATTGGGGTGATACATAACAGGCCTTACTACTTTTCTATAGTTACATACAGAATTTCTTCTTTAGAAGCTCAGACTTCTTTTAAGATACGAATTAATCCCTGGGACATCACATTTGAGCGTGATACCAAGGACACAAACCAAACATTACTAATAAGCCTGAATAGTTTTTATTTTCGTAGATATATCATCTTTTTATCCTTATCCTTCCTAAGTAGGGTCAGCATAACGTATATTTGTCTTCTATTTTCCTCTGTCACATATATACACATTCTTTACATAATCCATCTATACCCTTTTCTGTCTTTCTTTGCACCTATATCCGTCTACCTTAGTACTTAAAACTTTTCTAGTTACATGCCTTTCATATCTCCTCATGATATGTCCGTACCGTGCTAACCTATTACTCCTCAACTTCTCTATTACTAAGTGCTATTTTCAGACTTCCTCTGATTTACTCATTCTTAATCTTATCCATTCTGGTTACATTATATATCCGTGCCTTAACATTCGCATTTCTACCACATATAATATTCTCAAGTTCTCTTCTAATTGTTTTTCGCTTAATTTTATGAATACTTAAAGAATTTGGAACATTTTTGTAATGTCTTTCACGCATAAGATAATTGTTACATGAAAACTAACAATTGAAATTTCTAAAAAAAATAAATAGATTGGTATGCCTCTTGTCTTGTATATAAAATTTGGGAACAATATCGTTATTTTCTATTTTTATGAACACATAAATTATTTATTTTTAATATAGTTCTTGATAGATGTGGATAGGTTACATTTATTTAACTCTAGCTGATACCCGCAACCTCGTCCGTATCGTTTAATATCTTAACAACATATTTTATGTACACGAGAAGAAGCATAAGTATCACACTGCTTATTCCACTTCTCAAAGGCAAGGAAATCGTATTTTCTTAAAACTTCTAATTTTTAACATTAAATGATGATATCGTGATAATTTTCTTTAGGTATGGACCAATATAAGTTAAAAATAAAAATAATTAACTGTGTGGAATAGTTTCTGCATTTACCCTACTCGCTTTTACCCGCGGTTCCGCACGCGTTTTTAGTTGTATTAAAGAAATATAAAATTTGAGAATATGTACAATTACAGAAATGCTCTTACAAAAACAATTCTTAGTATAACACGCACGCCACCGACGGTAACATGTAATGTGTACATAAGATATGTAAATACTAACAGTGTGCCGAATGAGGTTTACTATCAGCAACATATTTGAAACTTTGACCCACCATATAACTACCTCAGAGCTCACTTACACTGTATAGGGAACAAACGAAACAGTGTCTTAAAATGTTATTATATACACATAATATGCCAATATAATTATTATAATTAAGTTAATAATAATTAAGTTAATATAATTAAGTTTTTGTGACTTACAAAAAGTAATCGGTTATCTGTTTCGCAAGAAATTGTGTTATGTAATGTAAACAATAAGTTGATAATTGTTTTTCTAATTAAAATACAGAATGAACTGAAGTCATGAAATCTTGCATTAATTTAAATCAATATATAACTTTATATCTGTCTGTAAGCAGATTTTAATATTTGATAATTTAAATAATGATAATTGGACTCGATGCTGTATTCTTATAGTATTTGTATGGTAGTTTTGACGTTCATAAGCGCCTTATTAGGGCCTAAACTGAATAAAGTATTTTTGATTTGATTTGATTATACGTTGCTAATTTGCTATACTTACAGACTTATGTAGATGCAAGTGCG
This sequence comes from Antheraea pernyi, assembly GCA_015888305.1. Taxonomy (NCBI): domain Eukaryota; kingdom Metazoa; phylum Arthropoda; class Insecta; order Lepidoptera; family Saturniidae; genus Antheraea; species Antheraea pernyi. The sequence goes on along the minus strand of MU158749.1, from coordinate 1,300,262 downwards.
GTAAATATAGCAAAGTGCCCGCCAAATAGACAATATAACTAAAATTACATACATGTATACAAATATATGAAGTTCAATTATATTTATTCTTGAAGTCCAGTACAGCGCAAGCCTCACGCACTTGTTTGCAGTGAACAACATATTTTTGCTAAATTTCATGCAGACGAAGTTCCAGGTAACAGCTAGTCTAAAATAGAATAACCTAAATGACTACCTACAAGGTCAGCTTTCTGTCAGTGAAAATTCCTTGAAAATCGGGCAAACGGTTTTGTAGATAGCGGTTATATCAACCGCTGTAATTTCAGCTATCTGTCAAAATTGGTTCTGCCGTTTCGGAAATTACCCAGAACATGCAGACAGACAGAAACATTTTAAAATTTATATTTTTTGTTATGCGAGTATACTTTCGTAGCCAATCTTTAAAAATTTGTTATTTTGATACGACATACGTTTTTATTACAATTCTGTATATATAGATAAACTTCATCATTATAGCTATAACCATATCTTTCTAAAAGTTGGGGAAAATAAAGGAAATATATAATTTATTTTGGTAGTAAATGTTTTTAACCTTATATAGATTACACCCAACCGTATAAATAGAAAATCCACAAAGTGTAATGAAAACCTTTTCTTATCTAGTGAATTATTTACACAGTGTTAGAGTTTGGAACTCACGTATGCTCGAGTGACCGACCCTCGAGTTAATAATCAAATTAAATAAATAATTATTGATGATAATTTTCCATAGCACATCTATCTTGTCAACATAAAGGGTTTTTCCATACTCATCCATTGCTTATATAGATACATACGTTAGCTTGCTTCAACATGTTTATGTATTATTTTAAGAACTTTGTTCACACAACGGTCTTCTTTGTTCTTGAACTTTTTATTTCATAGAATGTCATTTATATATTAGAATATTTTCGTGTCTTATATCTTTAAAAGAAATAAAGTCAAAGTCCAAAGCTGTAACCAAAGTAAAGTTATAATGAAGTTAGACAAAATTCAAAATCAAAGTAAAGGTCACGGTCAAACTAAAACCCAAACGCGTGGCAAGCCATTGATTTATTTCCAAGATTTACATTAAACGACTCTTGAATGATCATCTCCCCAATTTTCCAAGTCTCTCCAGTTCTAAAATTGCTTTTGTTGCAGTCCATATTATGTTGGAAATAATTCTTCATAAGAATTCATCTAAACCGAGAATTTATTTCTGTAATCTGCTTGGAGCACTTTATGAATTGAATTTGATATTATTACAATCTTGATAATAAAGTAAATTATTCTTTTTGCCACGGTCATTTTCATTCCTTTATTTTTCAAACTTTTGCGTGTTATATGAACACGGTGTCTATAACTTTATTTTTAATAAATCATCGTAACCTTATTGCAATACTTACGCATTAGATTCAGTCCTTATCACACATCATACTAGCTTTGTACCTACCTACCCATATAGTACTATAGTATTAGTCATTCATAATACATAGTACCTTCTCCAATCATAGCAATATTACCTTTAACAATTATTTTGCAATTGTAATAGATATATGAACTGTAAGTTAACTGTGTCACTTAACTATCTTCTCAAAGTAATATTGGTTGTGACAACAAGTATTTGAAAATAAATAAAAGTTATGCCGTAGCTATTGGTAATAGTTCTACAAGATTCATTACATAATCTTTCTTACGTACCTGTTTAAGGTTCCCTACCTTAATTTCTATAAGAATAGTTAATGACTGTTTAAATAAATAATTGCCAAGGAACTGTGACTAATTGACCTGGTTTTTATTACTAATTGACCATAAAACAATGAACAAGTGCACAGTGAACCAACCTTAGCTTTATTTGGAAACTATGTGCAAATATGACTGTTATACAGATATGTTTCGTAACTCATTACTACATTGAAAACTAGTTATTAATATTATATAGTACAACATTGTGTCATGTGTATTATACGTACTGCTTCTATTATAATCGACTAACGTTTTAGCAACTGTACGAGATACATGGGTGTTATTAAATATTTGTAATTTGCAACAATAGCACGCCCTCAAACAATTATCCTGCGGTAAGGGGATTTTTTAGGTCAATCTTTTTATAGCGTCTCTCAAAAACTATGGATATATCCTTGTTTAATGAAGTGAAACTTCTAATGCGACCATTGAGGGGGTATGAAAGCACTGTTGCGTTAAACGTTCAACGTTCCTGGGGAGGGGGAATAGAAAGAGACAGAGCGAGAAAAATAATCAAACATTTCGAATCTTACTTTAGTTATCATAATCTCATTGTAAATGTTATAGATTTGGATATTTCTCCACTCGAAAATGATAATTAAAAGATGCGATCAATTGTGAATAATAAGCAATGTTACTAAAGTTTGCCGTAAAGAAACAAAATGATTTCACTAAAAATCAATTTCTACCCCTTACTATTTCCATTTCCACATTACGAAGTTTCACTTATTCCGCGCGGAGGGACTCCTCGCACTATTTTTTTAGGATAATAAAATAATGATCAAATACGTAAAAATGAGAAGCAATTACAACTGTAATATAATTATCAATGGTGTATAGATGTAATTTTGGTGTACATGTGTGGACCGATATACAATAACAATGTAAGCGTAAAAATGATTCCAAGAACAGTGTTTATATGATGTAAAATATCTTTTACTACATAAAGATTCGGTTTAACTCAAATTCTCTAAAGATCCAATAATGGAAGAAAGAGAATAATCATATCCTTTGATGATAAGGCTATCAAAGACAAAGTTAGAGGCATTTAAAGTTACGAACTTGTTTGAAATTGAACATGAATGAATTCTTTATTAATCCCAATTGACTGGATGCAAATTTACGCAGCCCTCCGCCTGTTCAATGGAAGCATTGTGCAATATTGTTGTATGAATCAGACATCTTTCATCTCTTGAAAATAATTTAAGGGGACAAAGTGTTTTCTCTAAATTATTGTGGGTTTATTTATTTTTAACCGTAGCTTGCTCATTGCACTTTAACCCATATGAAGCTTGTAACGATATTAAATCACCTTCGTTAAGGTCGATCATTACTGCTTAGCCTCTGTAGCTAAAGGGTAATTATTTGTAGCCTAGCTAGTAAAACTCTGAAGAGTTCTGTATCAGCTAGTAAACATTTTTTTCAATCGTTTTAGCCATCTCCACAGACAAATGGCAGACGGTAATTTGATTCATAAATATAATTTTAAATAACATAGATACTTCTTAGTACAGTAGTAAATTATGTTATGATTACTAATAAATCATGTCCTATATCAAAGGCTTTCCCTTCTGTTGACTATAAACTGTTATGAAATAACCATATTTTACTTATAATACACATTTATTTTATTACTAGCAGACCTGTGCAACTTCGTCTGCACCAAATCGGTTATTGCCGGTTTTAATTGTATTTTTAAACGCAAATAATCTTAAAAAACCTAAAACCCGATCGCAGCGACGTCCAACAAGCACTTCCAATTGTGAATCCAAACTATCCAAGGACTCACTCAAACATATACCCATTTGGTATGTGATTTTTTTTTTTAAATAAGCCTAGAACTTGTTCACATCATTACCTAAAGTGTCCAATGAAGATCAAAACTAACTTACATATATTGCCGATAAATGACTTCCCAGTACCCCTTGTACCTTTATCACTTGACACGCTGTTAAAAATTAAAATTAAAAAAAAAAAAAAATATCGAAACAACACACAGACTGATAGAACTCTAATTGAGATTCATCTTATACAATGCAATGTAACTATCATCTAGGTTTATGTTTTAGGTAAAAATCTTGTCACCTTTGTTAAGCAAACATTTTTTATATAATAAAATAAATGTAACAACATATAAGTGACAGTTTCGTTTACACATATTTTTCATATGTGGTTGATAATTACGCATAAAAATGTCATGTAGCCGTAGCTCAGTTATAACTTTCAGGACATTATATGGTCCGACGGAATCGACGGTTCGGTACCCAGCGATCATTCTTTTGTTTTTTTTTTAAAGTAGCATAGGGAAATATAGCTTATATTTTTAACTAATCTGTCTGCTATATATAGCAAAAAGAAAATTTACCAAAATCCGTCATGAATTACATTACCTACAAATTTTTGACTTTCGTCCGTTATCCTTGTAATATTAGTTATCACTGTGCCAAGTTTCGTCAAAATCGGTTCAGTTCTTTCAGAGTGACGCGTGTTCACAGAAACAGACAAAAATTGTAAAAAGATTATTTTTGGCTTCTATATCGATAACAAAGTCTACCCCGATTATAATTTTCAAAAAATATTTAATGTACACATTTGGCCTTGCTACAGTTTTATTACGTCGAAATGCCGAGGTTTATTTTAAATATAAAATAAAATTTCAAAACATTGTAAACTAATGATTTATAGTTATTATTAGTTATAATGAATACTTTTTCTATATTTTTTCTAGGTTTGAGATAATTGTAGCGATATGTATAAAGAATTACACACACGCACAGAGTTGGAGCAACATGCTTATGATTGGAGATCATACTCACTTATGTAAGAAGTATGTTTGGTCATATCTATATAAACCGAGATTTTTTTAAATAATTTTGTTATTCGTACGTACTTAATATTATGAATACAACAGTACTCTGAGTACAAGTCCACTCCGATCGTACAATTTTTGGCGTATTGTTAAAGAATATTCTATAAAACACTCAAATGAAATCGCTAGAAAAGTTAGTTTATATAATGCAAGGCTCAAACAAGATTTCACTTATTTAAATCGTGCAAAGTCAAGATTGTATAAGAGATGGACGTAAAGATGACATAATACAAGATGACAAAAACTTTGCAATTCGACACTAATTCGCTAGTTCCGGCGCTATGGCTCTCATAAAGGTATAACCAAGAGAGAGAGAAAAAAAGTTTACTCAAACGCTGTTCCTAGATTAGTACAACCATAATTCTCAAACAAGCATTTACATTTATGTTAAACTTTGAATATATTAGTATTATATAATATATAGTTATATGAACATTGTCAATTATAACCAAATCAATAGTGGTTACCGGGGCAATTTTAAAAAAAAGTAAATTGATTAATTGCTTTATTTCTTCGTTCGATATTTCCAGTATGGCGATTTACGTAAGTATAGAAATAAGTGTAAAAAGTTTACGGTGGATATAAAATTCTCCTTCTAATCCTTGTAATCAGTTCATCTTTTATAACGTTTAATGTAATTACAAAGTTTCATTACTTATTCAGACAAACTATAAATAATTGTCATATGTTCCCGGATACACCCATGTAACTCTTTTAATCAAATTATATATTGGTGAAGTCGTATAGGACGAGAAGAGTTACTAACACCGGCGGAGCGGTATTTTGTATACAAAGATATCCAAATAATCGAAGGCCTTGACCAGAAACCAAGCCGAACTAGAATAGAACTCATTCCTGTGTCTGAAATGGAGGTCATTATCAAGGTAGTTACAATAGAATTATGAACAAGTTTCACAGTCCACTTGCAGTTTTATTACTCTATGATGGTTATATTCTTCTGATTCCAGACTGTATTGCGATCCCTTTTATTACTTTTCAACAGCTTCTTATGGTTTTAAAAATCGTTGACCGCGTAAATAATTTTTGATGTTTCAAAACAGGAAGAAGTCACATGACGTCAGGTTGCGACTGTATGCAGCATGATGCATAATATCTAAAGGGTTTTATATTTTTCCCTTATAAAACTGAAATAGTTTAAAAAATTATCCGATACAAAATATATATAAGAGTTGTTGAGGTATGCCGACAGTGGGACAGTGCCGCATTCTGGCGGCGGCGGTAGGAGTGGATTAGGCGCTGCCGAGTGTGGTTTCGGCCATGCTCGGCAGCGAACAGGCGTGGCGAGCAATGGCCTCCTTCTGCGAGGAGGTCATCTCGCAGAAGGAGGCGGCGGGGAGGGCCCGTGAGGCAGAGGAGAGGAGGCGGCGCTTTGCCCAACTCCTCCTGCCACCGTAGCCGGACCTGAGGGGACGGGCCGGGGACTCATCTCCTCATTGCACAGGTCCCGCGGACGAGGGGAGGCAGCTGGTGTGTACCCAGTCTGTCTCTCTATAGGTACCGTTGGGGCGGCTCTACAAGGTAGAATAGCTAGAAGGATCCCTTGCCGCCCCAACATTGACGGTCTGTTGGTACACCGTGGGGTTTTAGTCTGTGCGAGTCGGACATAACCCACCCTCTCCCCCGGGAGGGAGAAGCATCAATAAGAGATTTCCCAACGTTAAAAAAAAAGCTCAGATAGATCGTGAATTGCATGTATCAGGCAACAGCCCAAGCCGAGGTGTGCCGCGCACCCTTGAACTTGTTGTCAAAATAAAATCGGCTGAGTGCCTTAAGCGCTCGCCTTAGGATCCGGTGAAGCTGTTAAGACCTTGCTAGGTCAATAACGTAGTCAGTTCGAAAGAAAAAAAAAGCGTAATATCTACGTTATCACCCTTCAAAAATTCGTTTATATCACTGGCCGTATGAGATCTGTCTGACCGTGTGAGATCTGGTATTGTACTGGTGCAAGATGATACGGCATTTTTAGTTACTTTTAAGGAGTTCGTCAATAGCTTCCGGTAAATAAATTATCATAGACACTTGCCAAAGGTAACACTACTAAGGCATCAAACTACGCTTAAAATCATACTATGAAATTTTTTACGACATCAATGCACGGTAACGTAGTGACGCAGTTTAAAATGGCGCCAAAATTTAAAAACAAGGGGCAAATAGATAAAGCAAACAGCATTTTACAGCCAACGAGTTCTTTTTTCAAATGTCTTAATTAGTTTTTAAATATTGTTCATATAAGTGACCAGTTCCGGAGATTTTTAGTGCGTTCTATGTTTCGTGCCATGTTTATATTTATTTGTAATAAATGGTTGTTGATATATAAGAGGTGAATAAACTATAACACCGTATGACCGATCACCATGAAAATTGGTACACCTTAGTATGTCCTCATGGAGATGGATTTTATGTTATCTATTTTTTATAATTCGTTACAAGGGGCCGCTGATTACACAATATCTATTTGGCTACAAGTCACCTACTTATCAAAACATACAATGACAACATAAAATTATAACAAACGCGTACGGAGTCACGGGCAAAGCTTGTAATGATATTTATTTATAGTCACAATATGAACTCGATACACCTACACTTCTGAAGTTTCCAAGAATAATTGCATACAAAGTATGTGTTTTGCTACTAATTTTAACACGAGTTCCTTACTCATAAATGATTAATATTGTTTAATTTTGGCGCATGCAACAAATGCGAAATATGTAATCTTAAATTAGACTTCTGCTTTAATAGTCTCAAATAACGTGTTTAAGTTCTTAGTAATACCCTATCTTTACAACATTGAAACGCTGTAAATATAACGGCTGTATTGTATTTTCACTTCGCTAATAATTCGATAGTGGTAAGGTTAATAAACAATATTTGCAGTTTAATCAATTAGCTCTTTCTCTGACAATGTTAATAAAAAAATAGATAAATCATTGTTACTTCATTACATAGTATAAAACAAAGTCCCCTACCGCGTCTGTCTGTCTGTCTGTTCGCGATAAACTCAAAAACTACTAAACGGTTTTTCATGCGGGTTTCACCAGTGGATAGAGGGATCCATGAGGAAGGTTTTGGTATATAATTAGTCAAGATTTTTTTTATAATCAGGGTGGCACAACGTCTGCCGGGCCGGCTAGTTTTATATATAGTCAAAATACTTTTGAGTTTTATGCACAGCACAACAATATCTATAAATAATAAGGACATTAATAACATCGTTCATAAGAAATAAGTGTTTAAAAGAAATTACTGGATATATCATATTTAGTTCTTTGCATTGAACACTTTGGGTAACTAACTAAAGTCAAAGGAAGTCACAAGATCAGACGTTTCCTACTTATGCACTTTGAACTTGTAATCTGGAATCGTTCCAGCGAAGGGCGAATCTTAATAATTAAATGTAAAATAAAATGAATTTATTAAATGACCTGATTCTGAAACTGAAAAGCATGCATGTCGGGTCCTATATAGACGGTATGAATGTTAATAATATAAATTATGCCGACGACATGGTGCTGTTGAGCCCTTCGATTAATGGTCTCAGGAAATTATTACGAGTGTATGAAACTTATGTTAATTTATATGGTCTTAAATATAATTGTAATAAAAGCCATTATATGTTATTTAATCCTTGCGACAAAGCTATTACTTGCAATCTACCTGTGAGTCTTAGTGGCAATGCTTTAGAAAGGGTTTCACAAGTTAAATATCTTGGACACTACATCACGGATAATATGAAAGATGACAAGGACATAGAAAGAGAGTGCAGGGCATTGTCGGTGAGAGGAAATATGCTGGTCCGGAGGTTTACACGTTGCACACCAAGTGTAAAAATAACATTATTTAAAGCCTACTACCAGAGCTTCTATACCAGCAATCTCTGGATCTCATATACACTGCTTGCATACAATGCATTGCGTATACAGTACAACAATGTCTTGAGGGCATTGTTGGGGTTGCCTCGATAATGTAGTGCATCGGGCATGTTGGCTAAAGCTCGTGTGGATGATTCTTATGCAATCATTCGAAAAAAGCAAACTCCCTGATGGATCGATTGTGTGGCAGCTCAAATAGTGTCTTGAAGAAGTTATCAAGTAGATCTGATAGTTTGTTTGTTCTTTGTGAACAAAGTTGTTAAAAAGTGTGTGCACCTATACAAATTAATATATTCTGATTGTGTGAGTGAAGACATTTGTAAATAGTAATAAAACATGCTGTGTTTCCTTTAAAATAGGCTAAGTTTTAATAACAAAAATGGATCTAATATCTGAATTGAATAAATTATTATTATTATAAGTAATTAAGCGTTAATATATTACATTAACTCCATACTTCGTTATTCATCCAGGTAACCTACCACTGTTTCCAATTAAAAAATTAGAAGGAAATCCTTTACGGGATTTTATAGCTTAATTTATACACGTAAATTTTCCCCGAAATATGTAAATACTAAAGTTAGTCCTATTAGAATTTTGGTTCTTCGACCATTGACCTCTATTATGAACTTTTGGGGACTCTAATTTCATAATTTAGTTATATGAATTCATAGAACCCAGTAACCTCCTATTTGCAATGTATAATGGCATTATGTGAATCATAGGTGATTAATATACGGCACAATAGAAATTTTCCTAATGTAAATTTTATTTTAAGATTGTATATGAATCACGTTAAGTTCCAATTATTACTTACAAGCGTAACGAGAAGTTTAAGGCAATAATAGTAAAGTTATAACCTTTTAAGATACATACATCATTTGATAATAATATTGCAAACAATCGTTTCATTGTTCGGTTGGCGTACTTAATTTATATTTGTTCGTATTTTTACAGATAAGCAAGACTAAATCTTTAACTAACTTAACTAAACTAAAAAAAGAAACTAACTTGTATTTTTGTTAAAATATATTACCACACTAAAATTCTAGATCTCGCCATTGATAGGCTGTTAATTGTTGTTAACGAGAAAATAAGCGGATATACTATTACAGAAGTAATTGTATAAATATAAAATTGTCACTTGGCTAAGTTATTATACTAGTTTATAACAATACATTTAGTTAGAACGTTGAATCAATTCTGTTGAGATGTATAAAAATGTACGTACTGATAAGTATGTTTTTTTTTCTTTTTATGTTTTAAATAGAGAAAAATTGTGTATTGCATTTAACCAATTATTGCATACTAGATATATCATTACATAGTATAAAATAAAGTCCCCTACCGCGTCTGTCTGTCTGTCTATTCGCGATAAACTCAAAAACTACTGAACGGATTTTCATACAGTTTTCACCAGTAGATAAAGTGATTCATTTTGGTATATAATTTGTCAAGGATTTATTTTTAATCAAGGCGGGATAACGTCTGCCGGTCCCGCTAGTATGATCATAAAATACATACATTATTATACTAACAATTAATTTCAATAATTTTTATACCATAATTCTTCAAAATTATCGCGGTAAATGTAACATAGAATTATAATATGCCTATAGTAATAATATAAGCATTAAGTACTAATTACGTTACAGGCTAAATCTTAGAAATAGTTTTGACATTTGAAACTAAAAAATAACTTGAAACATTATAAACATCATAAACTCTATAGAAACTAATAAGTATGTAGTGTTTAATATATTTGGGTCAATACAAGATTATAACAAAGAAGCATGTCGTCTGTAAGACGTAAAATGTTCAGTTTGAACCTACCATCACACAGTAGCTAACACAGGATGAATTGAACCGTTTCTAAATATAACCGATTCGCAAGGACCACCGAGTTGAGACAATAATAGGGACATAGCAAATCACACTCGAACTTCAATAGGTCTCGGACTCCAGCAATTGGTAGATAGCAGCTAGGGACGGATGTCGCTCGTTAGGGTTACGCGATCTGAATGGGGATTGAGATTTAGTCCACAACAACTATTGAAAATACCTACATCCTTTGACGTTGTTATTTCGATACTACATACAACTACAGTGTAGTTCAAAATTTAAGGCAATCGCTCACAGAACAAAATTTGTCCACAATAGATGTCTAGTGATATAGATGTCCAAATAAATCTTACAGTATGTTTGATGGATTCAATATTACATAACGATGCGAATATTATAAACAAGACATCTCTATAAATTCCTAATAAAAGTTCCCTAAAACGGTGATCTATCAGAACAACATAATGGTTGTATGAAAATAAAAACAATAGAGTGTAACTTCAAACGTATATAGAATAGGCGCTAAAGTAATAATTAAAGGACTGAGTAGAGTGCTTCCTTGTTGTAGACGAATCGATATCGTTTAAGTTTGTTTAAATATTCAAGTCTTCAATAGTGTCCTAAGGAACATATCATAAATATAGTGGTCAACACTTTATTTTTCTAACATATTTTCCTGTCTCTTAATATTCGTAACACTATGAGTATATAAACTATCCTGGTATGTGGTTATCATGATAAAAAATATAATACATTTTTTTTACTTAAATTAGCTATACTATAATGTTTATAACGAAAGAATAAAGTTTGTTTTATACCCAATACACGTTTTAACCTATCCTCAGATGTAGTAATATTAGAAAAAACTGTCATCGTAACAAATTATAACAGTATTATTAAAGAAACGCGTAAGATGGTGCAAATTTGAGAGACACGTTTGTTACAAGTGTGATTCTTGTAATACTATTTGTTTCACAGTACAACATTCTTTAGGCCTCACATATTGTCATCTTAAAATATTATTAATAAAAAATTGTAACAATTTATTAACAGACGACTAAAGTATTCGACACAAATTCTATGTAAGCATCATATGGTGAGTGTTCTGAAGAGTTATTCAATTTGATCCCTTCCTCTCCTTTTCATAACCGCCTCACGCGCGCTGGTCTTCGGAGCCACAGTTTTACGGTAAATCCTATCTGGGTACGAATTAAAAAGTTCGAAACGTGTTAGCTTTGCCGTACCGTGAAGCTGTGGAACAATCTCCCGGCCAGTGTGTTCCTCCTTCCTATGACATAGGGTCCTTCAAGCGCAACATGAAGGATACTTACGCAGGCCGGCATGACAGCGGTGATGGATAGTATGCCTCTCGGTGGTCGCCATTGTTTTTGGATTGTACTGTGGTTATCACAGGCATAGTACAGTCATTTTACACAAATACAATAAAAAAAATATGGAGACAATCGCAGACATCGTTACCCTTGAAGTGTTGGTAATGCTCCACACTATATACGATTGGCTAAATTTGAATTAGTTTGTCTAGTATATCTTAAAACATTTGTAGCTTTGTCAGTACACGAGATTTTATCCGTTTTTTTCCACTGATCTCGAAATTAAAGTGTATAAAGTACCTACTTCGCGACATAGCGACATAGTGATGACGTGACCTTCTCTGTCTGTTTGTACGCGTGGATTTAACTCAACAACGGCTTTACTGATGTCAATGACATTCTGTGTATACATTATTCTATAACTAATAACGCGTTACAGTTACACGTGGTACAATTGTAGGTGGTAGAGCCACGATGAAGCTAATACTAGTTTCAGCATGAGTGGGTCGGCTCGCCCGGGGTTGTGCCACCCGACCCACAGAAAACCGACGTGAAGTAGAGTGCTTGTCATTGTTGCGTTTCGTTCGGTCAGTGAGAGCGCCGGAAGGCCATCTCCCCTCCTCCTCCTCACTCCCGTCCCCCTACCATTCCACTCCCCCTCCCTCAAACACAGCTAGCAACGCACTTGCGACCCTGGTGTGGCAAGGTTCTATGGACGGTGGTGATCACTCAACATCATGTGACCCACCTGTTCGTTTGCCTCCTATGATATACTTTTCAATAATGTTTTTATAATAATTAAACCAATAAAAATAAAAAAACACTAAAAACTTATTTCATAGTAAAGAAAGAATTTAAAGAACTTAACTGATCTAGGTAACTATATAGGTTTTTGAAGCTTACAAATATTTATTTGCAATTTCAGCTTCATTTTTTTATAATTTACTTGCAATTACTCGCAACTTCCTCCGTGTTCAGTTACAATATAAAACTAAAATGGAACTTAGCGCCATCTAGTAACGAATTGTAGTAAAATGGATTACATAAATACTGTTCCCATGAAAATTTTTAACAACTAAACGGTGTTGAAATTTATCAAATCTAAGATATATTATTCCAACACACACACACACACATATATATATATATATATATATATCATCATCATTATTATTATTTATTATTATTACATGGTATAAAACAAAGTCCCCTACCGCGTCTGTCTGTCTGTCTGTTCGCGATAAACTCAAAAACTACTGAACGATTTTCATACGGTTTTCACCAGTGGGTAGAGTGATTCATGAGGATCGTTTTGGAATTTGTCTATAATTTTTAATAATCAGGGCGGTACAACGTCTGCCGGGTCCGCTGGTATATAATATATATAGAACTCATAGATTATCGTATAAACTAACCTTAACCACTCCTCTTTCTTTGTGTACCTCCGTTTGTTCAGACCCCGAGAAATAATTATTAGATTTACGTGGTCCTGTTTTCTATTAACTATACATATATACGTATACATTTTCATATATTATATGGCATAGATATTCCTGATATGGAATATCAAATTAAACCTATACTATTCCTAGTCAGTATATAAAAAGCTCAAATGTTTGCTAATGGGTCCAACAATGAACAAGTAAACAATTAATACGAGATAACTCTGAGCAAAGGATTGTAGTATAACAAAGAAAACTAAATGTCAAGAATAAATAAGAGGTAAAAATAATACACAATCTATTAAGGTGTTAATAATTGTAAATGACTCATGCGACAGCGGTATGAATGTTACAGCCTCCCAAATATTATAATAACTGTCTTATTAACATATACTTATAAAGTTTGTGCTATGTATATAAATGTTTATACTTATAAACAAATGAGTCAGGTCTTTTTAATCCTCAGAATAACTGCAATTATATTCTTGTTAAAATGTTTGATAATATATTTAGAAAGTTTTTAGCATTTACACGTAGAGTAAATATTTTACTGTAATATTATATACTAGCTGATACCTGCGATTTAGTCTGCGTTGTATATTATCTTAACAATATATTCTATGTACAAAGGAAAAATATGAAATTGAATGCAAAAGTATTTAGGGGTGTAAGGGGTGTCAAATAACATCTAAGACTTGAGACATACAAGCCAACCTCACCTGCGCGTGGTGCACCCTGCTGAATAACGAACGAGGCAATGGCGATAGCGGGGTGGTAGGGTTTCACAGCCTGACTGGATCGCAACCACCATGTATATGGCGAAAAAGCCCGTCATAGTGATTCGCTTCTGCGAGTCGCGTTTCGGGATCAGCCTGTGCATATCCAGCTTTTCGCAGGCCGGCATGACAGCGGCGACCGGCGATGGACAGTGTGTCACTCGGTGGTCGCCATTGTTTTTGGATTGTACTGTGCTTACCATCAGGCACAGTGCAGTCATTTTGCCGTGCTAATATAAAAAAAAAGTATAATGTGCTTACAAAATTTATTTGTAAACCATGTTATTCATTTACTACATCGCTCCTGCGCATGCGCACCACACCGCTTGCCCCATTTCACACATTACCAAACGCGTAATGCTTATAAATATCGTAGATACGTAAAACTTAAACAAACACATACTGAACTGAGAAATAGTGATATTTTTTAGGTACGAACCAAGTGTCTAAAAAATTAAACTAAAAATTTTGATCATGATGCGCGCACAATAGCAGACCTCTATTATTTTGTATATAAATGTACCTGAGATATACAGCTTTTTGAATGAGACAGAAATGAGTATGCTTACCTACTTTTATCTCGTACCTAACTCGCGTCGTCATTCATTTGATATCATTTGATAAAGTTAACCGATTTTAATGAAACACAGATTAAATGTTACTTTTAATTGAAGACTTTATATCACAAGCGCAATAGTTCAGCAGTGATGAGTGCAAAGACAAACAGACATTTCTAAAGATGATTGAAATGTATTGAATTACTTATTCTTAGTCACTTTTATGCAAAAATCTGAAAAGTACAGACACTTAAAATTTACAATCTTTTTATATGTATAGACTGGGTGACCCGTGCCCACTTCGTTGGGCGGTAAACATTTATGAAAAAATACTTTTTGTGACTTAAATATACAAGTTAGACTTTTTTTGTAGACATTAACAAGCTCTACAACTTTTATCTAGAACTCAATCATATATCTCTCATCGTTACGGCAGCGTTCGTAAGAAACGTTTTCGTTCGACCGTTTCTTCTCAACTTACTTTGCAAATCCGACTACCATAAAAAAACTTTTTCATTTTTCAGGTTTATATATATCCCATATAGACATTTATACGCTATATAATATATAGACACTTACAGATAATGTTCTATTGGTAAAAGAATTTTCAAAATCAGTTTAGTAGTTCCTGATATTACCCCCTACAACCTCATAAACTCACAAACTTTACCCCTTTATGATATTAAATTATAATTATATTATAGATTACTCAGACGCGCCTAAAGTATTATTTGTAAAGTTCGTTCAAAATGTGTTTGTTATTTGCTAAAAATAGATTTGGTTTATAGAAACAACGTGAAATCTATAAATAAATTTGGCACGTAAATATATCATATTATGAAGAAAAAAATATATTAACGTAAACAATTTGGTTGCCATAGCCTTGAATTAGGGTATTGTTATGTGGCAAGGTCCTGGACTCAACACAGTTTACATAAAGCAAAATTCTTGTATTCACAGAAACTCTCTCCCGACTAGATTATGGGTCGAATCAATGCGATCATACATACAATAATAACTTTTTACAGGAAGCTATTTGAAACTTCATTGTCGTACTTTTGGTCAGTCACAAAGTACTAAATGTAAAAGTTAATTGTAGCCAAAAAGTTGTGCTGCACAAACTGAGCAGTCATAGTCATAAATTTAAGAGTAACAAATATTCAAATAATTATCTAATGGAATAAATATATGATAGATAGAAGGAGAATCATTTGAAAAGTAAAATGACTGAAGAAGTTTACACATACAACGCGGCGCGGCGTTAGCTCTTTCAAATTTAATCTTGTCAATCCAGCCTTGCCTATTTTTGTTTTAACGTAGCAAAATTCATGAATCCTCTTCTCTAGAAAATAAATAAGATTATGTAAACATCCAATTAACAACTTAACCCACAGCACACCATTTGCTGCCTTTGCACGAGTAAACTTGGCATAACTTTTCCTACCTATATTTCCCCACCTGTACCAGGCTTCTTGCGTTAAACGAATACAGCCTACTACGACGCCAATTATTTCACAGATAGTCAAACCATTTTAAAAAGAAGTGAATCTCCAGACCCGTTTCTAGGGTTCGGCTAGGACAAAACAAAGAGGCGTAAGAGAAACTGAGAGTTTCATTTGAGTCTAAACATACACAAAAAACTACCAAACTATTTACCTGTTTTAAACAATCAGCCAATATATTTTTGATTATGGTTCATGTTTCATAACTATACTAATTTACTAACTGCTAATATACAGTACTGAAGGATCGTTTAATTTTTCGAAATCCTCACAATTACAACTGTAGAAAAATATTATTTTACTGATAAATACAGAAATATGTTTCTTTTCGTGACATGTGTGGTTTATGCACGTAGTATAGCAATATTATTAAACTACGTTTAACGTCCCGTTACAACCTACACTTATATTATTTAACTAATAATAGTAAAGTTATTTATATCTTTTAGGTGCATTCTGCTTCACTTTTGTAAACACGTGCTACGCTTCCATTTTTTATTACTATTATATTCAATATGTGTATTTAAAGTGCCCTTTTTTTTTTTTTTTTGAACTGACTACGGTATTGACCATGCAATGTCTTAACAGCTTCACCGGACTACTGTTTAAAGTGCACCTTTTATACTATTTCTAAGTTTAATTTTACAATGAATCAATTTCATAACTCATGGAGGCCGAGTGCTTTGACAGGTGGAATATGAATCACATGTCCGTAGGTTCGAACTCCGGCATACACCAACGAGTTTTTCCGAATTCGCAAGGAAACCTGAACCTGACAAATGTTCTTGTAATATCACCGTATGTGGAAATATATTTAACTGTAGAATATATTATAGAGCTGAAATCGCTAATACATTTTGGGCTGGCGTGGTGATTATGCCCTTATGCCTTCGGGAAGAGGCCTATGGTCTCTTGCAGGCTAATGATGATAATAATCCGTCTCGTTTGATTTCTCGTTTAATTTCCATTTCTGTGTAGAATACACACTGATTAAGAATATCACAAACATTAAACATATTCTCACATTAAGATTCGTATTTGTTCAGAAATTGTGAATTAACCAATAGCGTGGTGGTAGTTTTTCTTAAGTCACCTGGCAAGCCAACAGTGGAAAATCTGTCGCTAAGCACCAACACATGGCAATCAGCTCTCATGTAGGTTTCGCATGTTAACCATTGCCGTTTAACATCAGACGATATAACAGACGAGACAAAGTCCTACAAAGTTACATAAAAAATCAGACATTTTTTTATTATATGTTAATGAGGTTGGTAACTAACCAGGTAAATATTGGAAAAGTTTTACAACCAAACTATGATTTTTTTTTACAATTGTAGCTCCAAAGACTCAGCTTATGTATATGATTGAAACCCACATCAACCATTGTGGTACCTAAATGAACAATAATTTAGTCGTCCTTTCGTACATATTGAATTAAGATACATTTAACCAGAATCGGATGAGTAAATTTATCAACATATGTATGTTGATTTTAGGAAGGATAGCAATGTAAGCGGACATCGTTTTAGGCTAATTATCATATGAAAATGGTAATATAATGGTAAAAACAATAAAGCATGATAATTTGTCGTAGACCATTTTGCCAACAGTAAACTGAACACACGTAATTCACACCACAACTGTAAATATATAGCTGCTAAATACACATAACGTTAAAATACACGTAATGTAAAATGCAGAAGGACAATAAAATTATCTCAAACAAAAGTCGTTGATCGAACTACGATTGGCACGTAAACGGTAGTAAATTTCAGTTCTAACAGAAAGCAATCAATAAGTTAAAAGATATACTTTTTCTATTGTGAAATTGGAATCCATGACAACAAACAACTTGGAAATAAAGAAAACAAGTTGATAGTATTCTATACAAGGGATCTGTGAATTGCAAATAAACATTGTTTCGTGCTATTGACAAAATCTTTTTATTGACAATACATATGTTGACCGTTCGCGTCCTGAATGCGTTTGAGTTAATTGACCTCTGCAAGTATTTTGGAACACTGTTGAGGTCAGGCCGCTCGTGCGTTACCACCCCTGGAGGTGAGGTAAGATGAGGTGGCGATTCCCTGGTGTACGAGCATAGAACTGTCTTCGGTGAGAGTGAGAGTGCCAGTAACCTGCCTCGGTGACGTCAGCCGAATGGGGCCGATGAGGTGCAATATTGCACGAGCCGGTCGAGGGTTTGCTTGAAGCGAAGATCAATGTCGGAGAATAAAACACTTATTATTATTTTTTTTATTATCTTATAGAGATCCGACGAATCTTCTTTCATTTTCACGCCGGTCCATGAATTACTCTTGCCTGTTGCGTGTTCAACCGATGAACTGCACGCACGAACTACAATTTGGTTGCGCTCCGCCTTGGGGTCTTCGAAGTACTCTTATATCGATATTTTAAAAAAAATTGGCTTCAATATATCGAACTTTTCCGATATATCGGACCGTTCAATATTGGATAAAATATCGATGTATTTTATTTGAAATATTACGTTTACTTTATGATGTCACACCAGACTTACTATTTGCTTTTCGGAAACATAACAGTCGAGCAGAGTTGAGAAGGTAGCAAACTATGGTTACAATCTTGTGTTCGACATTAATTAAAATTAGGTTGGTTTTTCATTCGTATTTCGGATTCGGATTCATTCTTTGGACTGATCAGCACAGTTTGTTTCAGTATGGAAAACAAATAATGGCAACCAGGGATAGTTCTAGCAATTATGTCGCCTCGTACAGAGAGACAAATAACCGCCCCTTAATATATATTTTAAATATTAGTGTGTATGTATGTAAATTGTAGAGAATATTTATAATATTCTCAACAAATTTCAATTAATACATTTAAGCTTTAATACATTTCCATATTTAAGTTAATGCATTTATAACATAATCAAACTTTAAAACATTGGAACAATTAATTTAAATATGTAATTAGAGGCAAGGTATAGAGATATATAACTTTTTATAGCCTGATAGTTAACAGCTAACCTATAAATTTTGGGGCCCATATAAATTTGCGAATAGAGTTATTTGCCCTAAAGTGAGCGCTACGATAACAAAAGTGAATCAGATTTTATTTGAAGGCATCATTTAGACGATTTTCAATCCCAACATTGCACATATTAACCGCATTTTGTTTGTTTTTTTAATATGCATGTATTTTTAGTTGTACATGCAAATTTTACCAAAGACCTGAAAATTTTTAAGAAAAGTTAACACTACTCGTACCTCATAATTTCAGTGTAAACAAAAGAACTGTTTCGTAGAAAACTGAATAATAATATAAAGTATAATAATAATAATTTAAAGGAATAATTTCGGCCATGAATCTACCTAAATCCTTAGTGTTTATATAAATCCTAAAAATACGTTTGACTAGTTCTATTTTAATTTCTTGGAACACTTAAGTCATAGCTACGAATATAAAGTGCCGTAATCCAATGAGCTCGAACCAAATTACATCTAATTATAATCACAGTTGATCCTTTGGGTGTAAGTAGACAGCAGTTGAGTAGTTAGCTGATCCCCTAGTACAAAAAATACTTCCTTGTCCTTCTATCCGACAAAACCATTTTAGTGTTAGAACTCTAACACTCCGTAGTAATAATACAAGAAAGTTTAAGGGTATATAACCACATTGCCACCTCCTGTCACGTGTAATTGAAACCAAGCGTTGATCTACATTATATATATATATATACATAT
>MU158749.1:1218657-1280431 GCA_015888305.1 Antheraea pernyi | reverse complement strand
TATATATCTATATTATATATACATTATAATTATACATGTATATAATTTTTTTTTTATTAAATCGTATCTCATTTTTTGAACTTAATAAAACCAATAATGTACTTTCAGTTGAACCCGCATTTTTTTATTGTTTTTTGTATATGGTGCTGATATAACTTGTTTTTTCTTAGAATAATTAAAAAATAAATATCATATCATCATCAATATCATTCACTTATAACTGTATGTGAAATTATAAAAATGTTATATTTTTCTCTTGCTGAAGTCACGAAGTAAGTCGCTGGTGACGTTCGTAGGCACTACGTAGTACTTCTTTCTGAAGTCAAAATGATTAAATCCCAAATTTAATCTTTTGCATGTACTCATGGATTTTACGGAAATCGCATACATTTACTAATTTGAATTTAATTAGTAAAACTATCGACTGACGTGTCGTTAGGTTAAGTTAGCGGTTGTTAATTGGCATGCGCAACACGCATAACACTACGTGGCGGCAAATTGTTTATTACGTCTTATTATTATTAATAGTCTTCATTTATGTATATTTGCACTTAAGCTGTATTAATTTTTATTTATTTACGTAAAGAACCGAAATACTTTTGAGTTTTCTTTAAAAACTCCAAATCTAAGAATAGCTATTAATTGAATTGTTTTGGAACAGCGACACATAAGAGTGGATAACCGAAAGCAGTTATGTTTTCAAAATATGTCCAAAAACATTATGAGTCTAACCCTACAATTTTGCACCACACCAATTACCAGTATAGTATTAATTACAACCTCTTCGCAACTACAGTTGAACAATACAGGAAAGTTAAAATCTAGAGCGTCTGAATTATTAGTTCCTAATAAAGGACCTGGCCCAGACATGATACGAGCAATTGTACTTAAAAATTATGCTCAGTGCTTGTATAAGCCTCAATCAAATATCTATAATGTTGGAACCCGAATATTTTCCACCAAGGGGAAAGAAGAGTACTTAACTCCTATTTCTAAGGTTAAGTCAAGTAGAGAATATTACAAGCTACAGGCCTATATTCATATTATCAGGTCCGCTAAGTTACTGGAGCCAGTTGTTCACAAATGGTTGTTTGACCTTTTTAAGATATTCCATATAAATCAACATGGTTTCATGCCGAAAAGATGAACAAACGCTAGTTTAATCGATTATGTATGAAATGTCATATGAGCAATTGATTTTTAAATTGCAATACACGCAATACATAGTCCCTTATATAGATAGTGTGAATCATATATTAATAATATGTCACAGTTAGTGATGATTAGAGGCATGTGTTAACATAAATATGAACTCGCTTCTAGTATCCCGCAAGGTTCTTATTTAGGGCCGCTGTTATTCTTAGCTTTTATAAATGGCTTTACCAGTATTATATATTCCAACTACAAACTATATGCGGAAATAAAAATATACCGTTCCGTTCATAAATATCTCTGATGTCAATATATTGCAAAATGATCTAAACAATATCCAGGAATTATATAAGTCAAATGATACGATACTTAACTTAGACAAGCGTGTCCACATACAATTTACAAAAAAGACAATACCAACTCCAGCAGTCTATCATATAAATAGTACCATACTTTCCTAAGTTTCCTCGATTCGGGACCTAGGTATCACAATAGGTACCCAGTAACTTGAAGCACATGTAAATATTATAATGAAAAGAATGTCGCAATTAAGAGGTTTCATAAATAGACAAAGAAAACTGTTTAGATAATCACCCTTCACAATTATACTTTATCATAAATAGATTTCAAAAATAGACAAACGAAACTGCTTAGAGAATCATACTTAACTGTTGTATTATACACATGTTCATAGCATCGTAAAATATTGCAGTACTGTGTGGAACCTCTGCTATCAAGTCCACGTTGACAGAAATGAGCGAATCCAAAAACAATTCTTATTATACCTTCTTGCATTATTTAATAATAATTGTCGTACTCTAGTTTCTTATAATAAACAATTACTCCATTACAAAGTGGAACCACTATAAATTCGTAAAAAAATTGTCGATGCTCTTTTTCTATGCAAGCTAGTTCATTGTTTTATAGATGCTCCAGAGATATTAAAAAGAGTGTATTGCTCTATTCCTCGCTCATCTAGTCGTTTGTGTAACCGCAAAACATTCACTTTACCACATTCGAGAGGCAATTTAGATCATCATTCTCCCATTTATCGAATGTGCTTGCGGTATAGTGATATTCAAGAAGATATGTCTTTGTAGTTCTTTATTCTCATTTAAAACGTTAGAGCAATATTATATTTAATCATCTCGAAATTAATTCATTCTCAACTGTTCTCTTTTTTATTAAGGTATAACTGATAATATTAGTTTTCTGTATTTTTAATTTGTAATTAGGTATTTTATTCTCACTATCATTACATAGTATAAAACAAAGTCCCCTACCGCATCTGTCTGTCCGTTCGCGATAAACTCAATAACTATTGAACGGATCTTTATGCTGTTTTCACCAGTGCATAAAGTAATTCACGAGAAACGTTTTGGTATATAATTTGTCCAGGTTTTTTTTTATAATCAGGGTGAGACAACGTCTGCCGGTCCCGCTAGTTACTTTTTAAAGCTACATTTTAGTTATAATCCTCTTTCTTTTATATTTTTTTCCCGTATGGGCGCCGTATCTTTTCTTTTTGCGTGTATAATAATATAGGCTGTGTCGACGACTAGAATAGTTCAATAATATATATATTTATAGAAATGATACAATATCGAATATTCAGACTCAATTAAGTTTTATAGAACAAATAAAAAAGATTAAGTATATAATTATAATGTCAGTGCAATCAAGTGTTATCTTGTTCGACCTTAATGGAATTGAAATCTAGTTACAAATATTTTGAAGTTACTTGGAAGACAACTAAAGTTCCTTTAAATGTATAATCTATTCGATATTTATTGTGTTCGTTTCAGGAAGCAGAAGAATGGGCTCGCCGTCATAGCGGCCCTATGGTCAATCCTTCCTTCGAACCTGATGATTTCGCACCTCACAGGTATTAAGATCAGTTATTTCTTGATAATTGCAGTAATAATCCACAGTAAAGAGGATCGGTTGCCAAAGTAGTAAGAAAAAGAAAGATGAACACTTTCAATGCCGTGGAGATTTAAGTTTTCAAATACAATTCTAATTTATTTCATTGCGATTGAAATAAAGCAGCCTTATATTTCTTAATTCAAAAGTAAAAAGGATCACAATATTATTCATCGTCTAATTTAACCCCAAAACAACAAACATTGACATTTTTCAACAACATTTAAGTCCTCGTGCAATTGGATAAAAACATTTTTTAATAAAAAAACGAAACTCCCATACGACTTTTCTTATTCCAAATAGTCTTTTTAAAAAAAGTCTTTTTAGAAAAAACATGTCAGTCCACATTTTAGAGATTTAAAATTTGTGATTTTAATGCAACAATATGACACATCTTCCATGTCTTCAAATATAATCCAGTCTTGTTCTAGTCCCATATGACAGACACATATCATTAAAAAAATTGTCTCAATGTCGTATTCCTTTTTCTTTAACATTTTATTATTTTTGCGTGCCAATGTTAATCGAATGTTATTTAAGAAATATATATATTTTGTTCACAACTTTATATATTGTATATATATATTTATAATTATTATATATAATTATTTATAATATATATATATATATAAGTTGTTTGTATACAAAACGAAGGTTTCAAACAAGTTTGTGCCTGGATATAACTCTTGTTAACTATATTGGTTATAAATATATAGACTAGAGTATTAGAGTAAACTGATAAAAAAATTTAAGTGGTCAAATAACGCAAATAATAAAGAAAACATTTGTTGTATTACTATAACAATATTTGCCTTGAGTTTAATGTAGTAGCTACTAATTAATTTAAAATCAATAAGAGCACCTTTAGAACGTTACCTAGCAATGAATAACATACCTAGCACAAGCGGATCCGTAAATATAATAATTTATTTTGTAACATGTCTCCGATAAAGTTATCAAAGTGTTTATTCTATCAGGCTATTTTATGATAATTTCATTTAAATTTATTCAATTTCAAATATGGAAATGATTATTAAAAATTGCACTTTATTTCTATCAGCTTTTAAGATTATATGAAACAGTTATTATGAGGTGAGCAGTTACATATACTGGACATTATTTTAACTGAGTGAATATTCTTGGTAAAACATTCTGGATACACTTCTGGGTTTGCTTATAATCGTAATTTATACAATATAACAACATCCAAGATGTTTATATCATGCACTCTTGTTAAGAAATATTTACACCGTTTTCATTGAAATAATGAACACTAAATATATATTTTTATGATAGATATAGTTAGATGTGGTAAGAAATTGATATTTAATGTTTATATTCATAAAATAAAAGAAGATCAAATTATTAATAATTACGCAATTCGATCTCCTATAGTTATTGAACAAAAACTCTGTTGTTCTGTTTATCTGTAGCCTATCACCGGTGAAAGAGGAACAGAGGAAGCCGGGAGATAAAGGAATTTTCCTCGTTAATATGAAAGAGAAGGACATACAAGAGGTTGAAGAATATGAACCATATGATAACAGAGTTGTTGAGCATCCCACCACGTAAGTACACGAAAGAATATTTCCAAAGCTTTATTCTAATGTCTAAATATCATTTTGGGTTTAAAACTCCAAAACACATGTACATTTAATTTTAAATATAAAACTAGTACAAGAATAATAAACATTTTCAAGATTAAGACAAGAGTTTTATGAAATAAAATGTGTAAAAAAGTCATGATTTTAGGGAATTAGTTTAAAGATATTCTGTAAGTACATACAAAAATAAATAGCAGATGTTATCCATCAGTCGCAGACGTTTAGAATATGATTACTGTGATATTATATTAACACCCAAAAAGACAATAGAAAGGTAACATCCTTGTAATATTTGCAATGCAGCAGATGAAGTTACGAAGTGACCTTCTTGGGCCAGACCACAGAAGACGCGTGTTCGGGAAATCAACACAGATTTAAGAACACCTTCAGTTAGAGGTCAATTATGGTACAGAGTACCTTATAACCGCAATTTCAAATTGTTAAGAAATGTATCGCTTTTCTGTACCCTTTTAGAGTTCAATTGTTGTTTAGATTTCTCAGCTTTGCGCAGATCAGCCCAATCGCATATATCCTTAGTTTTTTTGTTGTTGTAACACAGCAAAGTGACTTCACTGTGCCTGATGGTGAGCACAATACAATCCAAAAACAATGGCGACCACCGATAGATGCGTTATACCTCGCCGGTCGTCGCTGCCAATCCGGCCTGCGTGAGTGAACAACCTCCGTCCGTGTCCAAAGGTGACCAGTGTTAATCATCTCACCGGTACTCGAGCCACGGCGAAAGTCATTCGCTACTGGATATGCATGAGCTGATCCCGAAACGCGACCCGCAGAACGAATCACTATTACGGGCTTTTTCGCTACATGCATGGTGGTGGTGACCCAGTCGGGCTCTAAAACCCTACCACCCCGCAAGTCGGCACTATTATGAATCAAATTCGCGAATATTCCACATTTTGGCAGATATACAGATAGGACAACTCTGTGATTGGTAGATTTTAACAATTTCTCATCTTTGTCAACATCCTGATACTAATAACTACTAATAATAATAGGTACCACACCTACAAAAAGACTGAAAAAAATCGCAACTTAAATTATAAGGATATTTAGGTAATATATAACTTAAAATTATAGATCTTTAATTTACTACATATGCCAAAATCATCACCGAATCAGAGCACATCCATGTTTATATTCCTACATCCAGTCAGCGCCAAACTTTTTGGCAGCTCTGATTATAATCGTTAAGGCCAGGCTTACGTATAATATAATAAAGAGTTTAACACAAAACAAAGTTAAAATATTATCATGTAATATATAAGAATCTTAAATAGGCATTTAAAAGTTAAATTGTCCGTATGTTATACATATAATATAATAAGTATTTATAACTAAATGTGTGTTTTACGTAGGTATATATTGATAAGTCATAAAGTTTGACACGAACATGTAGTCGAAAATATTTAACAAAAAGTTTAGACATGACTATAACCTTATTCGTTTTCTTTTTGTATTTTATTCTTATTACTAAAATAATACATTTTGTTTGTTCACTCGTAGTTTAATGTTATATCAATTTCCATATCGTCTGCTTTATTCATTGCTATTTTTTATCATATTTATTTTACACTAGTGAAAATATCAGTTTTGTTTAAAAAATCGACACGTCTTGAGTCACGTTACGTAATGAATCACGTGTCGGCTACTGATTTATAAAATGCTAGAACAAATGTCGAGGCTAAGCTGTGGTCATCTGTCTATGGTAACGCATACTAATCTTCTCATCGAGGAAAATTTTATCTATATTTTACATCACATTAAAACTATTTTTTATAGTTTCATACGTAATGAAAACGGAATTATTATAGGATCACACTGTTTTCCGTATGTCAGACCTTTTTTACTCAAAAACGGATATAACTGAAATTTTGGCGGGATTTTGGTCTGTCGCATAGTGGATTTTATATTTTATTTATTCATAATCTCGTGTTACTTGACTCTATATTGTATAAAATTGGTGGTGTTTTATGTAATATAGTCTGTTTATTGTGCATAAATGAAGTGAATGGAAAATAATACCGCAGACCATTAATTCTGAGACGCCACAAAAACTCCCGAAAAAAGTTCTAACAAGATGGCCACCTTCTTGTTAGTTCATTGAAATTATATCAAGAAACTTGTAATATTGATACTCACTTGACATAGGCAGTAATAGTCTACTAGAAAACTGGTTGCCAGAAAATAAAAAAGAAGAAGAACTTGTAATACTATTAACTACTCGACAATGGCAGTAATATTTAAAAGATTGGTTGCCAAAAATAAAGTATAAAAAAAAAACAGATATAGGAAAATGAAATTAATATCGATTGTTTATTAAGGTTTTATACCACTGTAAAAAAATATAGATTAACGCAATAAATATATACAAGCCTATTTAAAGTAGCACTCTCTGATTGCTTAGCAAAATCTATAAGGTACAACCCTTGATCTTGATATTCGGCACAAGGGCTAATAAGAATTTAATTTGATAATTATGACTATCATGTGAGACAATTATTGTTAAATATAAAATTTAATTATATTAAATGTTTTTTAGAGTTTTTTGAAGTAAATGGTTATATAAAATCCCTATAAAAGTTTAACTTCCTAATGAAATATAATGGAATCGCTGTACACAATTTATTGTCCGCATTCTTTCGAGGTCAATTATTTACAAGGACATTTATAAGGTCAATCCAAATATCTCTTAGATTTATAGTAAACTGAGCAATGTCTAAAGTATATATAATTTTGATTATTCTACCACCTATGATCTTTTAGGTGGTAGAGCCGCGCTGAAGCTATTACTAGTTTCAGCATGAATAGGTCGGTTCGCCCGGGGTAGTACCACCCTCTCACAGAAAACCGACGTGAAGTAACATTGCTTACAATGTTGCGTTTCTTTCGGCCAGTGAGAGCGCCGGTGGACCACCTCTCCGCTTCCCCCCTCCTCTCCACTCTCCCAGCCTCTCTCGCCCAAACACAGACTGGCAACGCACTGGCGACTCCCCCAGTGTTGCTAGTGTCTATCGACGGCGGTGATGACTTACCATCAGGTTGACCCGCCTGTTCGTTTGTCCCCTATAATATAAAATATTTAAAAGATGAACATTTTTTTTTCCATTTACACTTATCCACATTTGTACGTTACACAAAATTACATTTAAATCATTTATTTATTACGTCTCTTACAGTAATACTGAAACTCTACTACATTTGCTAAAAGGCAGTTTGGGGACGGGTATACTGGCAATGCCACACGCGTTTTCGAACTCCGGCTACATCATTGGTTCTATCGGCACTGTGATTATAGGAGTTCTTTGCACTTACTGCATTCACGTGCTACTCGACTCCTGCTATGTGTTATGTAAACGGAGAAAAATTCCTTCTCTTACATACACGGCGGCGGCAGAAGCGGCTCTTATGGAAGGACCTGATTGGTGTAAAGCGTGTGCCCCTTACGCAACGTAAGTAACATCGAATTTTTTTCTTCATTTTCCAATTTGGTTCATTTATTTTTATGTAAGAAAAAATATATTACCATTGTTTATTAATTACACCGGTAGTTTACACTCTGCTTTGTAGTCGATATATGGGCAATAAAAAAATATTTTTGATGTCATTGCATTTTTCAAGTATTGGTTTTTAATCGTATTATTAGTGCAGAATATGAGATATATATCTAATATTTACACATTATTTATGATGATGATATAAGGAAAAAGAAATCTACCTGAAAATAATCAAACTTGGTCTAAGTTTCGGTAACTTTTAAACGGTGAGGTTTAAAAAAATTGTAATAGACCTTTTTTGTAGAAAATTCAGTTTCCCTATAACTCTATAACACATTGTATTGAAAAGCATTCTCGAACTGCGGCCGGTATTAAACCTGTAAACATTCTTTCAATTCTGTATTCTGTAGTTAATAATTTGTTGTAATCATCATGTTAACCATAATTCATTCCTCTCATAGGAATTCAATAGATTACAATGGATCGTCAAGGCATATCCGCCATCGGTATATGCATATGTAATTATACTTTAATGAGTATAATTACATATGAGTCTATATGCTTTACTATAAAATACTATTATATGTTATCAATTGTATGTCATTTAAGGTAAAAAATAAATAAATTATATTGAAAAATTTTAGTTTTAATAAATGGATAAAAAAGGTTTTCTGATTTTTGTTCAAATTATCTGTTGTTTTTGTTGTATGTTTTAGTTAAAACCGCTGTCCTGATCTTGAAGATTCAATATAAACATTAAAATAAAAAATATGCCGGTTTCAATTTTATCCAAAATCATGCGTACCCGAAACACAAAACTTATCCAACAATTTTTTTAACATATATACAACTAAAAGTAGACGACAGCACGTTTTATGTTGCATCTTATTAATATGAGATATATAAAATATAAAACAGTTTTCAATTCAAATTTCAAAGTACTTAGCTCATTTTATGATGACCTTTCAAATAATTGGTGTTTCGGAACTAATATGAAATACGAAGTAAAATCGTCGTTTCTTCTGTTTGATCGTTCATTCATGCTTATGAACGTTTGACATAATTTACAAAATGACGTTCACAATTTTCGTAAATCTGTAAACAAGATTTGATATTCAAAATTAAGTAGTTAAATTCCGAAAAATTGAAAGACGAAAGGAACATAATTATGAGTCATTTATATGTAAAGCATTATTTTTCCTGTCAGTCAGAAAACTAGTTTTATCATCAAGGTAAACAATATAATCTTAGGTTACGTGATTAAATAGCTTCTTATTTTATTTAAAGTGTGCACTTAGTGTCACCTTATTACTTGAAATAGTGACAATACAATTGATAAATGTTTCATACACTCGAAATTCTGATCTTCAAGAAATGACTTATGTTTACGTCAATAAAAACCCACACTCACATACACGCACACACGCAAACAAACGCATAAGTACTTTTCAACAAATTGAAATTTGTGCATTTAATTCATAGTGCGTTGATATCTGTGATACAGTTTAATACCAGTACAGATGTCAACGATAATTATTACTGGTAAATAATTAAAATAAAATAGAAAATAGAATAATCAAGAATAACAAATAAATTTTGTTTCAGGCATGTCGTGAACACGTTTTTGCTAATTTATCAAATCGGAACATGCTGTGTCTATGTAGTATTCGTCTCTGAAAACATTAATTTCGTTTTAACGAAACATTTTGGTATCGATATCACCGTGTTACAAGTCATGCTGTGTATTCTCTTGCCACTTATTCTTATCAATTGGGTGAGAGATTTGAAGTATTTGGCGCCGTTTTCAGCTATCGCCAATGCCGTCACAATTGTCAGTTTCGGGATCATATTATACTATATATTCAGAGAGACCCCATCGTTTGAAGGCAAGTCACCGATCGGGAAAGTGGCGAATTTTCCTTTATTCTTTGGAACTGTGCTGTTTGCTTTGGAAGCCATCGGTGTAGTAAGTACCTTTTTGTTTCTTTTACTGCCAAATCTAAACTTATCACTTCACCTAATGGATTTTAAACCAAAATCAAATTAAAATGTTTATGAATTGTATATTATTTATAATCTATTCAGGTAAGCAATTTATAAGTTTTGACTAAACCAAAGAAATGAAAAGACGTGTTTTAATGTCAACGTTAATGTGTTTCTGCAGATTCCAAAGTGTTTATAAAAAAATTATACTACTATTAACGGAAATTTGCAGATTTTCATTTATTCGTGTCTTTGTCTTTAGAAACAGCTAAAATATCATCACTTATGTACTTAGTCCCTTAATAAACTCCAAGTTAATATAAATTTTCAAGTATCATTTGAATTTCATACGATTATGTTTACTACGGTATCAATTAAAAAAAAATCAAGCTTGTCTAACCACAAATGAAATTATTTATATCATAGCTATGGGTTAATGCGTCAGTAGAACATTCATTTATTGCACAGGGGTTCCATAAACCAATAACTGATAAAAACCAGAACAAAATAAATGCGTAAATGTGTATAAACATAAAACATATAAAGTTACTCATTCTCATTATAAAGATTTATTGCAACCCAAATACATAGGCTTTGGTTAGTGGAATATTATATGTGAGTAAATAATAATTCAAAGTTAATGCTTAATTTACAAGAATATTTTTTCCGACATCAGGAAAATCTGGTCAAAATACTGTGTCACTTTTTTACGCAATATGTAACAAACAAAAAAAAACATTGAGGATTAATCTTCTTAATATCAAAATGTTGTTTTACCTGTTATAGTTCTTGTATATTATTCGTTTACATAATAGTTATTGAGTTATGTATGCTTGGTACAGATATATGTTTCAACAACTCATATATGTATGAATAGTTATTTTAGCTTAGGTTAGCTCACATAGGTCGCGAATTGCATGTATCAGGCAACAGTCAAAGCCGAGGTGTGCCGCGCACCCTTGAGCTAGTTGTCAAAATAAAAACTGCTGAGTGCCTTAAGCGCTCGCCTTAGTAGTCCGTTGAGCTGTTAAGACCTTGCTTGGTCAACAGCGTAGTCAGTTCGAAA
Organism: Antheraea pernyi; assembly: GCA_015888305.1. NCBI lineage: Eukaryota > Metazoa > Arthropoda > Insecta > Lepidoptera > Saturniidae > Antheraea > Antheraea pernyi. Next base: position 1,269,188 of record MU158749.1, on the reverse strand, counting down.
AAAAAATCGATTTAGGAAAAACAAGTGTGTGCAAGCATGCATGTGTTTAATGAAATTATATTCTTTTTATTTTAGATACTGCCTCTCGAAAACGAAATGAAAACTCCTAAATCGTTCGTTGGCAAATTCGGCGTTTTGAACCGTGCTATGATTAGCATCGTCATCCTCTATGTGGGGATGGGTCTCTTTGGATATTTGCAATACGGTGATGAGGCTGAGGGTAGTATTACCTTGAACTTGCCTTCTGAGAAAGAAACGTAAGTTTTATACGTCATGGTGTATTTGATACCAGTTTTTTCTTGACCGATACCGTTGTTAATTAATACTTAAAAACGCACTATTTACTACATAAATGATAAAAAGTAAAGCTCGAGCTTGTGAAACACCTTTCATATTTTTATCTGCTTTGATTGCAATTGAAAGCATAAATACAGTGGTACAAAAAAATAATCCCAAGGAGGGCTGTTGTCAGGCAGGCGGCCGATAGTAAAAATTAAGCCAAATCATATATCACAAACATGTTGTACCGACACTACTTATTTTTATGTGCGATAAGAGTAAGAAGAAGATTGCAATTGAGAGCTATTTCTCTTTTAATCATTTTTAGTATTTTCCACTTGCCGTTTTATCATTTAACAATATCTAATAGTCTGATAAAATAAACGACTTAACGAGGTATGGTCATTTTTTATAAATATATATGTATATATTTTATCTTATTGAATTTCCTTTTTATTACAGTTTGGCAAGCGTAGTACAGTGTCTCCTTGCTTTTGCGATCTTCATCACTCACGGCCTGGCCTGCTATGTAGCTATTGATATCTTGTGGAACGAGTACATCGGCGTACGTCTTCTGAATAGCAAACACCGATTAATATGGGAGTATTTGTTAAGAACAATCATAGTTCTCATCACTTGTAAGTAGATGCAATATATCCTAAGTTTTATCTTATACCCGATTAGCAGTTGGTTTCTTTGTGTTATAATTACAATGTTATGAATGTAAAAGTATCTGTATTGTTAACAATTAAGTCAGTGCAGAGAATATATGAATTGGTATGATTATCATTTCATATCAAAAGTGTTAAGTTTGTAGTAAAATCTTCGCTTTGCTAGGGTGGAATATACACTTTACTATTACAGTATAGATTACTATTAATATATACTAATATTATAAAGAAATAAAGTTTTTTTTATAGTAGTACTGCAAAATGACTGCACTGTGCCTGATGGTAAGCACAGTACAATCCAAAAAGAATGGCGACCACCGAGTGACACATTATCCATCGCCGGTCGCCGCTGTCATGCCGGCCTGCGAATAGCTGGATATGCACAGGCTGATCCCGAAACGCGACCCGCAGAAGCGAATCACTATGACGGGCTTTTTCGCCATATACATGGTGGTTGCGACCCAGTCAGATTTTAAAACCCTACCACTCAGCGTTCTCTTGTGACGTTGTAGAAGATAATCTCAGGAACTACTGGTCTGATTTGAAAAATTCTTTCAATGTCATTCTTTCATTTATCGAGGAAGATTATAGGCTATCATCACGATAAGATCAATAGGAGCGGAGCACCAATGAGGAATGTTTCAAGTTTTTTTTCCTCTTGAGAACTTCCGCTGCCTGTTACCGTTAGCCCAAAGTAAATATTCCACGCGGACGAAGTCGCGAGCTGAGGCTAGTCACGCATAAAAAAAGAATTTTATTCTATTTTTCATTTACTATTCGTTTCTTTTAATATTTTTCTATTATTACGTAGTTCAACATCATAATGAATTTATTCGAACAAATTTTATTAAAGGAATAAACGTTTCTTTAATACAACTATTTTAATAGTCTCTAATTAAGATTTTCTTGTTATAATCTAAGCTGAATATAACCTGTGTATAGTTAACACGAACTATTTAGGCACAACCCATAAATCCTAGCCCTTCACCCTTATACATTTAATTAAAATTCATCTATGTTTTCAGTCGGTCTCGCCGCAGCGGTCCCTGAGTTGGATCTCTTCATATCACTATTCGGTGCTCTATGCTTATCGGCCCTTGGCTTAGCATTCCCAGCCATAATCCAGAGCTGCACGTACTGGTACTATGTGTCCCGTTCCGAACGTATTCGAATGATCATCAAAAACATTATCGTTGTCCTGTTCGGTATCCTAGGACTTCTCGTCGGCACGTGGACTTCTTTGGAAAGGATAATTGCCAAGTTTACAAACCACACTTCTGAAGCTATGCTTAACGGTACCGATATCAGCATACAAAACGATACTGATATTCATACTCTGATCGGTATCAACTGAGTATTATAAAATAATCATTGTTGACTTACTCATTATAACGCAAAACCTTATTTATTTGGTAACCGTAAATATTTATAGATTTAAGTGTACTTTGTACCTACGTAATTAATTTTTATTATGAATTGTTGTATTCATGACCTCATTCTTACCTGATGGAACAATATGATAAAGTAAATCATTCTTCTTTTAAGCATACAAATGGAAAAACCGTTCATAAAGCAATTATGACGATATTATATTGAACTGTAATAAAATTATACACTTATTTTCAATATTATATAATGAGTATAATATTTTTCCATAGTATGTAAAAACCATATATTATTGAAACTATATAATAGTATTATTTTGTATTGTTTAATCTTCCGTTTAACGGTTTATGAATTTATTTTAGACGAACGTTGATCGATATGCGTAAACAAAAGTGTGTGTACACCCGTTAGAAGTTATACTTCTTTGGCGTATCAAGATAAAAATCTTTTCAAAATTTTTATCTTTCGCCTTATTCTGCGTTTGTAGGAAAAACGACACTAACAATAGAAAAAAGGTTATTAGTACATTGAAAGTTTTAATACAAAGAAATACAAACAACAAATACAAAGAAACAAAATGTTGACTATAGCTAACTTCAAAGTGTCGGTTTTTCGCGTAAAAATTTACTCTCGTCATTTTTAACCTAACGCGCCAAAAGAAGTATAACTTCAATAAACAGTTCAAATGTTTGTATGTTTTATTTACTATATGAAGATAATAAATATATCCATATGTTTTAAATTATTAATAATCGAAAATGTATTCATGTTCAACAAAATGAATTTATGCAATCTCCATACATAAATCGATTATCATTCATGTTGTTGAGCAATACAGTATTTTTTTAAATCATATTATAATGTTACGTTTGTCGCGTAGTTGGTTAGTTTAACGTAGGTACCTATTTGATAATTATCCTATAACAGTGAGATGTAATGTCAAGTAATTCTCGGCATTTCGTTAGTATAAGTATAATTAGATACAGTAGAATATAGTAAAAAATGTATATGTAGCAATCTACATTATTATTAAAATTACCGTATTTTTATAATGTATTTCCTATTTTTAACCAGTTTAATTTGTCATACTTTCTGCAGTCAATGAGCATTGTGGGATTACGGAGAAAATGAATAAATGGTAAAAAAAATCCCCTTGTTACGCCGGTCTGGCCGTGGCTAAACTAAACCTAAATAAATGGGGATACCAAAAAAATGTGCCACGTGTCAAATTTATATGTCATTACGGTCTGTGTCCGGATTATCGCTTGCGATCATCATTTCGTGATGTTTAATAAATGACAAGAATCACACTCGTTAACATTTTACAATCAATTCAATAGTTGCCTCGATCTTGAAAACTAAACAGGGATGTTTTTCTACAAATTCATTAAAATAATGGCTATAGTTTAATAATTAATTACTTATTTTTTACGTTATTACACTATATTTTTTTTATTTTACAACAATAATTATCATAACTATTGTTAATTAATATGTTGTTGGATGTATTTGCTATTTTGTGCCGTATAGTAAGTGGTAATTAACTTTTTGTATTCATTTACTATACTATAGTCTCATCAATAGGAAGCGCGATTGTGCCCATCTAATTATCGTTTTACGCTTCTATTCTTTGACTTTTTTCCCTCAACTTTTTCCTGTTAGCGGGTGCTTTTCCAGATAATGTGACCATTCTATAACAATACGGCCAAGATATCGCAGTATTCGAAAACTCAGACCTCTGATAGTCTATACTTGTCTCCAGACGCTATTCTTTTCCGGTAGAAACGTTGGTGCAAAGGGTATTATATAGAATTCGAAGCATCAGACACTAACACCATAACTCAATGATATCGGGTGTCAATTATTTGTTGATCTACAACTTTTATGGTCCAGGATCCTGAAATATGGATAAGACGAAAGTGCGAACCAGCTGGGTCATCGCTGTTTTAGCCATTCCAATAAGGCATTATATTACAGGCTCACAGTCCCCTTTATTAGTGATCACAGATCCGAAGTATTGAAATATGTTAAATTTCTCGTAATCTCTTAACAGACTCGATCGTTTTAACGATATGAAAGGACCGAACAAAATGAGTTTTCTTTGACTCTTGCTGATAACGAGTCCCAGTTCTTTGCTAGTTGTTTCTAATCATCCTAAGAATTCTGCCATTTATTCTCCCGTTCTTCAAACAAGCTGGCTGTGACACAATTATAGAATTAATAATATATATTCTTTATACATAGATTTTGAATAGGTATGAGCAGCGTGACGTGCTCTCCTTGCCGCAAATATTTATTACATTGTTTGCCTGTTCGCGCGATGCGATAACACAGGCCGACGATTATCATCGTCAATAAGGATAACGAACAATAGATAATCAATAGCAGAATAATTATATCTTCAATTATTCGTTATAAATTGCGTATCACTACTATTTGACGAGCGGTCTTCATTGAATTGTTTGTATGACATTGACATTCGCAAATATCATTGTTTTTAATTTGATAGCATACATGACTAGTCATGTATCAGTATGTCATCTGTCGATCGGATTAAAAGAAAAAGTAAAAATCACTAAAGTATATCATACTATGCTTCCTGAAATACTTATATATTTGTTATATGTGATATAATTTTTCTTTTCACTGTCAATTTTTGGATTTATCATTAACCCATTTATCATAACCACTCGGCTCCTATCCGAGTAATTATGTAAGTAATATATAATATATAGTAATTATCCGTTTAAGTAATATATATAAAGTTTTATTTCGAGACATACGAAAAATATATTTTTTATTCTCACCATAATTTATTGTGTATATTAGCGACAACACGGTCCTTTAACACCAATCTTGTGTGATGGACATATTGATATTGAATTTATTATTTAGTACAATCTCAGAGTATACTGAAGTATTACATAAAAATAAGTACAATATTTTCTTTACTGAGTAGCTGGCTTACGAAACATTCATGTAAATGAACTATCTCCAAGTAGGTATTTGCTTGACTTTATAAGTATTAAGAACAGTAACTTGGACCTCTACCTTAGATTATTTTATTACCTATTAAGGAAATGTTCTCATGAGTACAGGAAAGAAAAAATTCAGTTATATTATAGTAAATCTGTTCTTGTATCAATATTGATGGACATATCGAGACATAATTATTAATACCTATAGTATTACGTGTAAAAACGGTAAAGAAATTGGCTTGAAGTCAACCATACAATCATAATTCATACATTATGTGTTAGGAGAATTGTTATATTTACAACTATGCCATAGTTTAGTTAGTAACCTTAAAGAAGTGAGTGCTTTAAGGTGACTATAATTTTAGTCGTGGTATGAAATCTATATCGATGATATTTACTTTTAATATGAAAGGTATGAAGTATCTCATACGTCTCACCAAAAATTGTGTGTAATATAAAAAAAGTACAAAATAATTAGTGTCTTCCTTCAAATTTCAATCTCTATCTCCAGCAGCGCCAGCTACATTTAATACATTTTCAGGGGCATGTTTTATACAATAAAGATATTACTCCTTACCTCTGTCCTCCATATCGTTTGATATAAGATACTATGTAGATTTGAGTCTACCAAAAGTATAGTTTAGTCTCTATACTATACTAATGTTTCTTTAAAAGAAATGACTACATTAAAGTATATCGAAGAATTACATACACTTTTTTAATTAGGTACTACAATTAAATAACAATGAATACATTTAAATTTTAAACGTTTATCAATGGGCTCATAAAGAGAACGGAAACATTGATTTCATAATAAATGCTTTACATTCTAGAATTAAAAATATTATATGAAAGCAAATCAATTTTGGATGATATCGCTAATAGGTGAATAAATAGCAATATTTTCAAATAAGTATATACGTGAAAGGTTAGTCGGTCACAATATTTACTAAGGTTACTCAGTACTCGCTTCTCGTTCTAAATCAATTTAAAAAAAGGTTTAATATTTGACCTAATTATATAGAGAAAAACAAAACTAATTTACACTTCTAACGCTTAGTATTCCTCACGCGCCAGTGTGCGTGCTACCACGCACCTCCCGCTACCCACACCGCGCACCGCCGTCCAACCGTGCCTCAGTTAACTGTTCGTTGAAAATAATAGTTTACGCGTTACGTAATGTTAAGGTTAGTCACCCCCTCGCGATTCATTGAGCGTTTCACTATTATACCCATACTTTTAAAAGTCTTAGAAGAAAATTTAACTAAAGGTTCTCATTGTTGTTTATTAGTATTTGTTTTTATATTATTATTTTATATGTTAAATGTGACCATGAACTATGACTTCCTTGAATATTGCTACTCTTTAAACTTTCACCCAGTATATAGTTCGATTATAACTGATAATGGTTTTTATATAATAATTTTTCTCCGGTGGAATATTACTTACATTTTTTTCTTTTGTGTATATTCATTGTAACTACATTTGACAAAACTGTTATTTTATATAGAACAATTTATTAATGTAAGAATAGAGAAGGATATAAATGTTGAGCTACTACAAACTGTTTGAATTGGGCCTTGATAACATAATCATTATAGGTTCATTAGAACAAGTGTGTAATAAAGTAGCATACATTTAATTTACATTAAACTCTTCTAGTGATATTTGATTTGTGATTGAAATTTGCTGCCTGTAAATCAACTTGTTTATGACCTAGGAATTGGTCCACTGGATAGAATGAAAGTTGAAGCTGAAGAATAAAAGTTATTCTGTTTTAAATTTTTTAAACGGGAGATAATTATTTTTACCGGAACTAGTTACAAGTATCAATTAAAAGTACCTACCATATGATTTGTCAAAATTAACCCCAGTTGTCATGGACTGTGTTTGTACCTTGGAACGTTACTAAATAGTTCTAAGAAAGTTATTGTAACATAAAAAAATATAATAAAAAATCAATCTGCTCCATTTGACAGACATTCGAATAATACTTTTCAATCATGACAATTAATTTCAGGGAAACTGTTTTATCACTCGATCCAAGAATGAATTTATACTTAAATCATTTCCAGTGTTAATCGATTTGTCAAATAAGTTGAAACTCCCAACCAGATAACTTTTCCCACTTACATCTGAGAGTTCGTTTGGTCACATTAACTTTAAAAAAAATACAAAGCCAACTGTAGCAACTCGTATATCAATACAAATTTTCTATGAAAAATTAATATCCACAACATACTTGCCAATAAAAGCACTATTCTAAAAACGGTATGTAAAAATGGGAAATATTTCTTTATAATCCCCTTGCTCATTCATAGCTAATAACTTGACAATATTTTATAACTTTTATTTGCACTCATATATTAGTCTTTTTTTTCTTAGTTTTATCGATTAAGTATGCATACATAGAATTTAAAAGAAAGCGTGTACACTAAAGACACACAATAGAAGTGAAACTTTTATATTACTGGTAAAACACTTTACTAAAAAAATATATAAGAAAAAGCCGTGACGTTGGCTTTTTGTTGTATTTTCCCAAGCGGTCATCCATTCAAGTACGGATCGCGCCCGTCGCTGTTTAACTTCGATGATTGGACGAGAACTGGTGTTTTTAACACTCTACCCAACAGTGTTAACCCCCACCACTTCTCGTTACACATAAAGCTTGCCGATCAGAATTTCAAAGCCCAAAAGAAGTTTCAATTCAACAATATTTTTTTATCTATACTAGATGTATGTATCTTATCACAATATAGTGAGATCAGTAATTAGCAATAAACGTCATTTACAATACAATATATGTAGTAATATAGCATACCTTTATTATTTTATGTTACTCTCTCTCAGTACTGTATGTTAACATTATTATTATAGACGCTTCGCCGACATTTGATGTTATATATGGAAATTAACTGGTTTGAACAATCTGTTTTAACACATTTTCCTATCGGTTATGATTTCTTATAATTTTTCATACATGTGAAGTTGTAATCTGTGATGTCGATTAAATAGATGTAATTAATTATCATTTTGAGTGTCATCTTGTTTTAAGTGTATTGTACAAATGATATTACTGTTCATAGTTATGAGGCTCTAAACCCTTAAATAAAGAATATTTAAATAAAAATACTTTTTTTATTTGTTTGTAATTGAGGTAAATGCAGCAAATGTGCCTAATGCGTTAATTCGCGTTTATAACCATGTTATCGGGGCAATAAAATTAAAGTTCCGTTTCTCAATGCCTTAATAAATCCGACGGGCAGTGCATTTTAACTTAGGTACTACCTACAAAGAGTTTAGTGTTGGGCTAAAAACTATCTAAAACCATAATTGAAACTACATTATCAATAACTAAAATGACGGGGTATAAACTCAAATATTTTGTCTGATAGTGATAGTCAAATATTTAAGATGACTGACTACTGTTATAATGAAACAACATAAAGCTTCATTGTAAGTATTATTTTATTTCCTACTAGCTGACCCGTGTCCACTTCGTTGGGCGCTAATAGGCACTATCAAACTACAACTTTTCTCTAGAACTCAATCATGTCTCTCATCGTTAACGCAGCGTTCGTAAGTAACGTTTTCGTTCGACCATTGTTTCTCCGACTCTCCGACCAGATATTACCCACTATAACCTCTCAAACTTTACGTTTTTATAATATTAGTATAGATTGGGTTAAGATGCAGCGGAAGTTCTCAAAATGATAAAATACCACGATTTTAAAACATATTTCATTATTGCTCCGCTCCTACTGGTCTTAGCGTGATGATCTATGACACTCACAAATAACGTGGCTTTCTATTGGTAAAAGAATTTTCAAAATTGATTTAGTAGTTCCTGAGATTACCCCCTACAACGTCATAACGTCACAAACTTTACCTCTTTATAATATTAGTATAGATTATATGAAAATCCTGTAGTAACTTCCAAGCACGGCAGAAATTGTCTCCTAATACACCCCCAATACCTGTGTGTATCGCCAAGAAGATTTGTCTATGGACTCTATGATCGCAATAAATGCAGGTGTGGGAATCCATTATCGTCATGCGTTACGAACTATCGGGCTGCGTTATGACAGACGTAGCACGATAACGGGACCCACGGATTGTACACACAACAAAGGAACTTGGAAACGCTATTATAGAGTTATTATTACAATGATAAAGGTGTGGGAAATTTTTGCGGCGCCTTTATCAAAATTACATTTAAAGTTAGTGTTTGAAAAAAAGCGCAGGAAACATTGAAAACGGTGGACTACTTATGTACTTATAAAACAAGACACTGGAGTTTTTGGCGGGATCTTGGTCTGTCATGTAGTGGGTTTTATTTTTTATTCATAATCTTGTGTTACTTGACTCTATATTGTGTAAAATTGGTGGTGTTTTATGTAATATAGTTTGTTTGTTGTGCATAAGTGAAGTGAATAGAAAATAATACCACGGACCATGAATTCTGAGATGCCACAAAAATTCCATGGAAAGTTCTAACAAGTTGGCCACCATATTGTTAGTTCATTGAAATTATATCAAGAAACTTGTAATATTCATACTCACTTGACAATGGCAGTGATGGTCTACTAGAAGACTGGTTGCCAAAATTGAATGAAAGAAAAACTTGAAATACTATTAACTACTTGACAATGGCAGTAATAATCTAAAAGAAAACAAGACACTGGCAGATGCGTCAGTGACGCCTTGCCATAAATAAGAAAAAAAAAGGTTAGTGTTTATTATGTTTTATTATAATATAGTGTTTATTATCATGTTAGTCATGCAATTATAGAAGTAACATAAGAAGAATTATCGCACGATTTAGACTGTTTTTTTTCTTTGGATATTTCAGATTTGACCTGACAAAACGTAGTTTTTAGAACTAGGCTCTGCGTTTGTAACTATCTTAAAGGTGATAGAAAGGCCGTAATTAATGTTATAATTTGCAAAACGAATGAAAAATTGGAAACATTGTAGACTTTATAATGAACTAGCCGATACTCTCGACATCCTCTGCGCCGTTTATCTCAACAATATATTTTATGTACGGATAAAAAAGAACATAGACACCACACCGCTTATCTACAGCAAAAAACAAATCGCTGAATGCATTTTAGACAAGGACTACCAACTGTCTAGGTTAAACAAAAAAATAGCGATATTTATATAGTAATTTTTGACTGATGTGGGCACAACGGCAAACCTCACTCATTTGATTTATGTAGAAGATAATTCATACCCATTTAGTCTTGTTTGATTGACATTTCAACAATTAATAATAATAAAGTTATTATCATAGCTATAATAAGTTCTTATAAAAAAAATGTATTGTAGCACGGCAAAATGACTTCACTATGCTTGATGGTAAGCATAGTACAATCCAAAAACAATGGCGACCACCGAGTGACACACTATCCATCGCCGGTCGCCGCTGTCATGCCGGCCTGCAAAAAGCTAGATATGCACAGGCTGATCCCGAAACGCGACCCGCAGTGGCGAATCACTATGACGGCCTTTTTCACCATATATATACATGGTGGTTGGTTACCCCGCTTTCGCCATTGCCTCGTTCGTTATTCAGCAGGGTGCACCACATGCAGGTAAGGTTGGCTTGGGTGTCTCAAGTCTTAGATGTTATTCAGCACCCCTTATACCCCTTATATCTGTAGTGTTCAAAATCATAGTTCACTTTTTTAGGTATCCAATCATTAAAGTGTGTCTTCCTTTGACATCGATTTTATTATACCGGGTATTATTAATATATACATAATGTAATAAAACTCAAAAATACATCACATACTTATTTAATAGACAAACAATTAAGAAAATTAAAACCCGTATACAATCAAATCCTGACATATTGACGACAAACATATCAGCAATTGTGAAGTCTAGGTATTAAATTAAATTATTACTATTACATTTCATTATTACATTATTTTTTCCCGGCGTCATATCCAGTGAGAATGGTCCGCAAAGCCTTTTTTAGGTGCTCGTTGTATTCTGGTTCATATCCTGCAAGATTATGTCTGCAATACGGGCATGTGTGGGTGCCGGTCAACTTAAAGGCTTGTTTAATGCATGCCTGAAAGAAAAGTAACATTTGTGTTACAGTGATATAATCATCATATACAATTTTAACAAAAATGATATCCTAATTTTATTAATCTATCCTATAAATGCATCAGAACGTCCATAACCATAGATAGGTTACCTAATCTTGGATTGTCATGAATCTACCAAAACCACAATGAATCTCGAAAATATAGTCTAATATTATAAAATATCCCCTTAACCAAAAAAAATATTTTCTATATCAATATATAATCCACTAAGTTCTAAACGGCAACAAACATTTATTTTAAATCCGACCGAATTTAAAACCTCTTTTTAAAATTCCGTTAAACTACTTTAAATATTTAACACACTTTGAATTAACCTATGCAATTATCTCTTTTTTACTATAATTACAATGAAATACAAGAAAAGCATTAATCAACCGACACAGTTTCAAACGCGGTCACGGTCTTCTCCCGAGTGTTATCATAATTTCCAAACGCATTAACACGAATTTTTTATCACTTTTCTACTCCTAAAATAGACACGATACATTTACAATATCTATAGAAACAAATAAAGGTCAACTGTCTGTTTGTAATGCAAAAATAACAGCTTCGTTTAGTAAATGAACATGAAAGTATATATAGTACTTATCAATGATATTATAACTAAAGATACGTTACCTACATAATATCTTGACAAAACAAATAGCACGATAACGCACACATACGTAAAGTAAAATTGTGACGCCACACTGTTTTAGATAAAATGTGCAAGTAACATGGCATATAGTCAATATCGGTGGTGAAAAAGAAATAGTTATATGTTGTTTAGATACGGGCAGCCGTCAAAAATATAAGCTAACTAGACAAGGCGCTGTCAAAGCGCTTATGACATATCTATAGAGTTATAATATTATTGATACTTATAACAAAAATAAACAGTGAAAAAAGTGTGGGTGTACTTATGTATATGCGATAGAAGTTATACTTCTTTGGCGTAACAAGATAAAATTTTTATCAAAAATTCAAAATTTTTATCTTTCGCCTTATTCTACGTTTGTAGAAAAAACGACACTAACAATAGAAAAAGTTTACTATAGCTAACTTCAGGGTGTCGGTTTTCCGTGACGGTGTGCGCGCTATATACTTAAAAAACTGTCTATCTATTTGATCCAGCAAATCTCCGAAACCGTTGAACCGATTCTAACGACACTTTCATCGATGTTATAAGGAATAATTTAGGCTACTTTTACTTAAATATAATAATTTATAGAGACAAAAGTGCAGATGAAGTCGCAGGCGGTTGCTAGTCTCATACAATATATCTTATTTATAAAGTTAACGACCGACTTTACGACTCATGGTTATACCGTCGTCTATGGAAAACTGGAACACAATTTTTTTTTTACATTTACTTGATGTTATCGTGGCATTTTCCACGGCTCTTAAGGAAAATAATTGCAAAATTTAAATATATTATACACAGTATCGCGCATTATAATATCACCCGGGTATCAAATCAGAGACCAGAATATACTAGTTTTGGTTTAAAAAACATATTACTTAGTTAAATAGACACGGTGATGAAAGTGGCATAACTACATATTATAAAACAAAGTCCTCCGTCGCGTCTGTCTGTCTGTCTGTTCGCGATAAACTCAAAAACTACTAAACGGATTTTCATGCGGTTTTCACCTGTAGATAAAGTGATTCATGAGCAAGGTTTAGTTATATAATTCGTCAAGGTTATTTTTATTATCAGGGTGGGATAACGTCCGCTGGGCCCGCTAGTATTATGATAAAAATACTCACCATACAGAAGTTGTGCAAGCAAGGTGTAGTCACTGGGTTGACTACCACATCTTGGCATATGATGCACAAAAACATCTGAGTCACATGCTCCACAAATTCCTGTGCAATAGAAACAATTAAATCAGAAAAATAGTATTACAAATTGGAAATATATGAATGATTCATCTCAGAATTATTAATACAATATATAAACTCCAGATCTCTGTAACTCTGTCTAAACCCTATGAGATACATGGATAACCCACAGTAATCATTATTATATATTTTTTTAAACATTACTGCCTATTTGCAACACTATCTTGACAAATACAGTATTAATCCTTGTACAACTTCGATCAACAATAACTAGATATGGGGCCGGCGCGAAAAATACATCTAGGTAAATAACAGCTCACTTGAGACGTGAGCTTTTATTTTGTTTAATTTGTTTGAAACACAGCCAATGTAAGCACGTTTCACAATGCCGCAGTGTAATCAAAAGATGTAAAAATAATACCTGCTAAAAGCAATTTAACGGCTGGAGTATCTTAATTTCCCTAAATACATGTTACATAAGTTATATTTTAAGCTATAAACTAACAAATAATAATAAACTTTGAACAAAATTACCTATTTTAAAATGTGGTATAAATGTTTGGTCAATGTTCGCCAACCACGCACAAACACGCAGAATAACGAGAAAAGGTACTTTATTCATTGCGTGTTAAGGTTGAATTCACACAAATTTGTTTATGTTGTCTTTTCATTTGTATTAGATAGATAAGTATTAGATAATATTTTGAACATTCGTGACTTTATTACTAGGTGTCATGGTTGTAATTAGGTTGAACTTAAAACTGTTTTAAAACTTTTTTTTCTCCCTTTCTTAGTAAACAAATAGCTACACAGAAGTATATATTTACGCGGACAGGATTTAGCTTCGATTTTGTACGTGACCCTTTATCTAATTATTGTTGATCGAAGTTGTACAATTAAGTTAGTTATGTTGACCATTTAATGTAGAGCAAGACTGCCTTTTACGGTACAGTAATTTTAATGAAAAACTTAGAAGAAATGTAACTTCTATGAGTTTGATGAACTGCAAATATTTAAGCGACAAAAAATGGATCTAAATCGTTTGGGCTTCCATACACTACGCTTAGGTATTTAGTACATTGCATCCGAGCAAAGCCGGGCCAGATCGCTCGTATCATATAAGGAGGTAATGCAAATGTAAGGATGGGAAACAAGTACGCACGCCACTGGTCTATACATCATAGATTTTTGCGAATTGTTGCAGATGCATCATTTTCAGAAATGTCTGTCTGTCTGTTTGTTTGTTTGAACACGCATCACTGCTATGCGTTCACAATGAAACTTCACGATCATAAAACATATCCTCGAGTAACATTTAGTCTTGGTTTCTTTAAAATCTGTCCACTCTATCAAAAGTTATTGTAATTTTAATGAGGACGCGACTTAGTACGAGAGAAAAGTAGATAAGTTAATGGAGTTAATACATACAGATGACTTTATTAGGCACTGTTTTTATACATTAGGTTAAACGCCGACACAGCTAGTATCATATAAATTTAAATTTTAAGTGTAGACTTACCTTCTTGCCACTATTCTTGCAAATTGTCATACACTCGGACCAAATTTTACTATTTACCGTATCAGCGTTAATAGCCTCTTCTTCCTCAACACTGAGGGCAGTTTTTATGACTTTCCGTTTAGGCTTAAGGCCAGTCGACTTTTTATCGGCTCCGTCGATTTTCGACTCTGAAATAAACAGAAAAAGATATTAGCAAATCGATACAAATAGATTCATCATTCGGATACTAACCTACACAACGTATCGATATAGGACAATGACTATTAGTTTTTAGATTCAATTGACCTTCGCCATGTTTCATGCGATAGGTAGTATCCAACTAGTGTATATTGTAGTGTGTAGTGTATAGTGTAGTGTATAAGACATTACATAATATAAATGAAAATGATATATAAAACAACAATTGAATAGAATTAAAAAAAAAAATGATAAGCATGGGATTTACTGTTGATATTTGAGAACCACGACACTTATGTCAGGAACTAATAACAAAAAAAAAAAAAACATTTGACTTGAAAAAAAAAAAAAAAAAACACTTGACTTGGGGGAAAAAAAAAACTAGTAGAATAACCATTTTAATATAATGAAAAAATTATGTATTATGAAACGGTATTATGAAATTGTGAATCGTTATTGTACAATTAAAGTTAGGAAATTTAAATTTAGGATAAGCAAATAAAACCAAGGAACCAATAAAAATGACACACTAACACTCCGCAATTATAACATATAATAATTAAGATTAATAAAGATACAGGGAAGTAGAAAAACAAGGTCTCGGATTACGTCCGAGGTAAAGGGGGACTTAAAAAAAAAAAAAAAAACTTGTGTATATTATAATGTTAGCTAGAGAACTATAAATTACAATGTTTAGAAAAAAAATTATGTAAATAAAAACCAATTGTCGAATGTATGCGAGTACATTACGTCAGAAAGTGAGTGAAGGAAGACGGTACGAAAATTTTCAAAAACATTGACACAATTAACAAAAAAATTTCAAGTAACGGTGTTATTTTATTACATAATCATACTGTATAGGGAAGATATGGTCTCATTTCCTCCTTTACCCATACCTGTACACCCGCGGGAAGATGGCTGTGTTGCCTGTGTAATATATATTTAAGAACTTTTAAGTCGCTGATACAGATATTTTATGACTACACACTATACTCACGTTTTCCCTTATTTTCCTCCTGGATATCATCCTCCTTCCAATGGATTTTTCTTTTTTTCCTAGGTCCTGAACCTTCACCCTCGGATTCTGTTGAGATGTTGCTCTCACGAAGTGCTCGCTTCTTATTATTTCCTTTAGTGTCTTTCAAACCTTTCCCTTTTAGTGCTTTTTTCTCAGCTTCGGCTTCCAAATAGCCGTCGGGATACTGTCGAGAATATGACAAGTATATAATATGAGATT
Organism: Antheraea pernyi; assembly: GCA_015888305.1. Classification (NCBI taxonomy): domain Eukaryota; kingdom Metazoa; phylum Arthropoda; class Insecta; order Lepidoptera; family Saturniidae; genus Antheraea; species Antheraea pernyi. Next base: position 1,252,992 of record MU158749.1, on the reverse strand, counting down.
TCTCCAATCATTTATAGTAGTCGAGTACTCAAATAAAGCGAAGTAATGCACAATACTTTTAATATATACACCGTAATACCTTGCACCAATAATTAATTAAATCCAATTAATTTCTGGTACAATTTAATATATAAATAATATATATTTAAGTTCAGAAACTAAAGGAAACAATATTGTTGAAGAAATATAAGTAATTACCGAAATCCTATAGAACAAGTTGGACGAAGTTTTTATGCATGTATAATGAAAATGTAAAACGCGAAATTATATATATATATATATATATATGTGTAAGTGATTACAATGTAGAAAATTTCTTAAAATCTTATAACGCCGTCTGACTACAAGAGAGATATTTTTAGATAAAATGTAATAAAAAGAATAGTTTATCTTAAAATACACATACAATCGTTAAAAACTTAAATGAATCGATAAAACTTCAGCAGTAACACATATCTGGAAGATAAAGTATAAAATACATTAATTATTCATATAGGTTTTACTCTTTATACCACTATTCACTTCATTTTTTCGTAGGATTTTAATCTTTCTGGCACTACTCACTTAATATTTTGGTAGGGTCTTATTCTTTCTAGCACTATTCACTTATTTTTTTTGTAGAGGTTTTACTTTTTCTAGAACTATTCACTTAATTTATTCGTAGAGGTTTTACTCTTTCTAGCACTATTCACTTATTTTTTTCGTAGAGGTTTTAATCTTTCTAGCACTATTCACTTAATTGTTTGCCCCTCCCCAAACAGCTATTTTCTTATTACATTAATATTTCCTATTCTGCTTTTTTTACCTTTTTTAATAGAACTTGTTCGGGTATATTTAAAAATCGCATAATTCTGGAATTCGTGCAAATGGAGGTAGTGGATTTATTGATGAACGCAACCTTCGTTTATCAATCTGTGAGATTTTTTATTATCTATAACCGGATATCCGACGTACTGATTATTATTCCTTTTTGTATAGTAGGTTTATGTAATAAAATATGTCAAGAAAATAAAGAAAACAGAGTAATTAAATCGTTTAATTCCCATCACGGATAATTATTATCTATCTATATCTTCTATACATATTTAAAAACATGAAGAGTCTGTATGTACTATCAAAATATTTTTTAATAACTGGGTATGAAAGCATACATGCTACTGTTTAAAAAAATTGTTGTTTTGTTTGTCTGTCAGTTTGTTTCAGGTAATCTCAGAAACGGCTGGACCGATTTTGACTGGCAGATAGCTGAAATTACAGCGGGTAACTTAGGCTACTCTAAATTAGGCTAGCTATTAACCACGGCTTCGTCCGCAATGCTATCTCCAAAACTGTTGGACCGATTTTCACGGAACTTTCATCAGAAGATATAATAATATAGAAGATATAATAAGATAGAATAATGTCCACTACATTACAACAAGTAATTTAATCTATTTTAATTTAGACTATATGTTAACTGTGGTTTCACCCGCAGTACTATCTGCAAAACGGTTGGGCCGATCTTCACGAAACTTTCTTTGACAGATATCTAACCTTATAAAAAGTAATTCAAGCAATTTTAATTTATACTAGCTGTTAACCGTGGCTTCGTCCGCAGTGTTATCTCTAAAACGGTTAGACCGATCTTCACGAGACTTTCACTGACAGATAGCTGAATTTACACAAAGTAATTTAGGCAATTTTAATTTATACTAGCTGTTATCCGTGTCTTCGTCCACAGAGCTTTCTCCAAAACAGTTAGACCGATTTTCACGAGACTTTCACTGGTAGATAGCGGACCTCATAAAAGTAATTTATTTTAATTTAAACTAGCTGTTAACCATGGCTTCATCCATAGTGCTTTCTCCAAAACGGTTGGACCGATTTTTACGGCACTTTCACTGGTAGATAACGAACCTTATAAAAAGTAATTAAAGTTATTACATTTTAGAGTAGCTGTTACCCGCGACTCGTCTGCATCAAATTTAGCAAGATTTCAGATTCCATAATACAATTTCTTGCGGAACAAACAAGCGTTTATTTTTTGTATAGTCACAAAATGGCAATGTATATTAAATGTAATGTAAATATAAATATTTATAATAATATTTTAAGTTATTGTTTAATTCGTTCCTTATACATTGTAAGTGAGCACTAAGTAAGCAATATTGTGGGTTAAGGTTCCAAATATGTTGCTGATGACAAACCTCATTTGGCACACTGTTAGTATTTATCTATCTCATGTACACGTTATATGTTACTGTTAGTGGCATGCGTGTCGTACTTACAATTATTTTAAAGAGCATTTCTATAATAGTACATAGTCTCACAATTTTATAATTCTTTAATACGGATAGAAAAACGCTTGCGGCGTTGCGGGTAAAGCTAGTACAGTAATAAGATATAAATAATATAATTTTATTACTTAGTTTAAAATGTATGGAACAATAGTTAGGAATTTAGCTTGTTATGGTCGAGTGTGGACCACTGGACGATCACTAGTATTAATAGAATGTGATCACTTACAATTATTGGATAATGCTTTGCTCCTCCAGTCTCCCAAGGTGCTGGACTGGGATCATCCCGCCTCAGAAGATATTTCCAAACGCGGTAACCCGAGAGTCCCTTCTCTGGATAATACTTCACAACTTTGTAAATACCGTCGTACCTTCCAAACGAAAACAATATCATTAGGATAAGTACTAGGTTAAATTAATCGATTAAACGATAACGACGTCTGGAAGTGACGCCTCTCTCTGTGCAACCACTAAACGAATGTAGCATGTCTATTATGTTGTAATAATAAAAAAAAATTTAGTTATTATGAAAAGATAAACCAGGTCGAGTTTCTTGCCGGTTCTTCTCGATGACTGGGTTGTTTTCCGAACCGGTGGTAGCTTTGACGTTCATAAGTGCCTTCTCAGGGTCTAAATTGAATAAAGAGTATTTTGATTTTGAATCTAATTGCACAAAATGATAAACTGTACAAATAATATTAATTTTTTTTTTTTCATTTTTGGCACAGATAATTAAAATTTATATTCACAACTGGGTGAGCCCGCGACTTCGTGCGCGTGGAACATTATGTAAAAAAACAGCGATTAACAAAGTCATCTGTATGTATTATTGACTTATCTACTGTTCTCTCGTCCTTACGCCGCGTCGTCATTAAAATTACGATAACTTTTGATAGAGTGGACCGATTTTAATGAAACCAAGACTAACTTATTTTCGAAGATATGCTTTATGATTTTCTTGGTGTGGTTTTAATGTGAATTCAGTACTTCAGCAGTGATGCGTGTTCATACAAACAAACAGACATACAGGTCGACACACAGATAGACATTTCTAAAAAGGATTGAAATGTATTCTATTACTTATTCCTGCAACATTTTTTTTCATGAAAGTCGAAAATGTACAGACACTTTAGATTTACGTTCTTATTATACGAGTTCGTATAGATAGTCTAGTTTTTTCGCTTCTTATATTTTCATTAGAAATACCAGTTCCTCATTGCATCAATGATATCTTAATTATCTTATACTGTGCTCACCATCAGGCATACATAGTTCAGTCACTTTGTCGTGCTACAATATAAAAAAAATAATAAAACCTACAATACAATACTAATAAAACCTACAGGACAAGTATCCCATTTCGTAACGACAGTAACGTATCTCTGTTAATCACCGAAGGAATGCTCTTGTAACATATTTTTATATATAATTCTTCCGTCCGTGTGTATGTGACTGAAATCCTCCTAAAACGGGTGGTCAGATTTCGATTATATTTTTGTGAGTGTTCAGGTGGATTCAACAATAATTTAGATTCACAATTGGACCTGGTAGGTGGCGCTGTGGTTGAATTTTAGGATTTTTTTATTATCAAGGTAGGACGACGTCCTCCGGTCACGCTAGTTTACATATAAATTACTTAAAATAAATAAGTTCAGTGCCATTTCCTCGTCTGTTTGTCAACCGATTTTTTTTTTGTTTAAAACTTATCAATTGATGAGTTTACGACACACTTGTCAAATGTTATCCCCTAAGAAATGCGAACGTATTTTATGAAGGCATCCCAACACTATATAATAATTAATGTAATCTTATCAAATATTAGATGTTAATGTATATACATTACCTGATTCCCTCTTTAGGGGCGTACTTGGGGAAATGTTTTAACATTTTGTAAGATCTCACAACACGAACCGGCTTCCCTTCACGCCAATTATCGCCAGCGTCTCCGCCCTCTTCACTTATTCGATTAACAGCACAGTTGCGCGCCAAAGCCCTGGGGAGAGGTGTTCATTATTAGTAACAAATAATGAAATATACCAGGTGTTAGGTTAGCCGCTTATAGTATTATAAGAGATGATAGTGCATGGTCATTTAACATTTAAAATAATAATATCAAAACAAATACTAATAAACAACAAAGAGAACCTAAGTCAAAATTTGTTCTAAGACTTTCAAAAGTATAAGCACAAACATAATAAACCTAGGTGCAATTACCGGCGCCGAAAGCTGCAATGGGCGACCCGGAGTTAATAACCTTCGATAATAAAACGGACAATAAACCCTTTTGTTTTGTTCATGGCATTGTCAGGTTCACTTTCAAGTGAAAGTAAAATTACCCGAAGATCATTGACACTGTGCTTTAACATAGACGATAGAGGATTGCGTATGATTTTTGTGATTTTCTAGATAATTAGGTCAAATATTAAGCACCGATTTTTTTAGATTAATTGATTTAGAACGAGAATCGAGTGCAGAGTATCCTCCATAAATATTCTGCTTGTTTTTATTATACGTTGTTCGTTATTATTATTGACAAAAATCAATAGTCAGCCAGAGGTAATGCAATGTGCGAACAAATAAACATACGATAGCCAACAGATATGAAACACTTATCACTTCTCGTTGTTCACACAGTCATGATACTACCATGGTACATTAATTTAATTATTGTAACACTGTTACAAATTTCAATATAATACAAAACAGCAAATAACCAACCCCAACAGCAAAATAATTGACAGCAATTTATAACAACGATTTCTCTAAAGTTATTGCAATCTACAACTCAAGGGTATCAGTATAACTGTATTTAAAATAAACACACTCGTGGTACGTCTGTCTGTTTAGCAGTGAAAAATATCAGTAGATACAGAGTAAATTGACAGTTTTGGTTTTTCAACTAGGAACTGGTGTTGTTTTTATTATTATTATTATTTTCACTATCTCAACACAATGTCCTGTAGTGTTAAATGATAATTTAGACAAAGGTAATATATATTACTAATGCGGTATTTCCGCGGTTGCCATTTGATGTGTTATGTCTCATGTGTAGATAATTACATTTAATGTTCTTAATCTTTCTCTGGTCTATATAAGAATGTTCTAGAGAAATAAGAATATTTTACAAAGGTAACTTTACTTGTTCTCCCGGGTGAGAGTCTGATCACACGATTGTTCGGCTGTACGCTTATTTCCAGAAAGATCTCTGCCACCGCTACCTGTGTATGTAAATTCATTGCCGTTGTCCACATCGTCTTCGTAACCACCTATAATAATATGTTTGATTTAATTTTATACACAAATTATTATTGTTTGTACGAAGGAATCTATACTTAAAGTCAATCGCTGTTATAAGCTATATTATAAAGTATATTTCTAAGAAAAAACATTCAGTATAGTTGTCAAATAGTTTGTTATTATTACCACAAGCAAACAAATATTATTATGTTTTCAAAAGCAAAACAAGCGTTGGACAAGTCCAATGATATCTCATTGTGATCCCCACAACATATATTTTTTTAAATTTCAAATAGAACATGTTAGAATAATTCAATCACCGGATAGTTGTATTTTATAAATTATCTGTACAAGGTCTCCTGGTAAAAACCTTTCTTTATATAGAAGGAAATTAGTAGCGATATACCTTTCAATAGAATATATATATAACATAATCTACAATTGCATTTTATTAGGTGACCTGAATTACGGCAGTTTTGAAAAATCAAGTTATAATAAAGCCTCATCTCTACATCGATTAATTTATTATTTTCAAATAGAGGTATTAAATTGCTAGCAGAACTAAATAAAGAAATAATCTTATAGGGAATTTCAATAATAACTACATGTATTTCGAAAAGTACTAGAACTTTCTAGCTACTTAACAATTACTGATGTTGTTTGAAGACTCATTAGCCTTATGTAAAAGCTAGTACCTGATAAAACTATGCTGTATGCTCCTTCGACGTCTCTGCCATGTATACCTGATACAGGCGGTCGATGCACTCCGGATTCGGATAACTGAAATAAAAAAAAGTGTGTGTGTACTTATGTATACGCGTTAGAAGTTATACTTCTTTGGCATAATAAGATAAAAATCTTTTCAAAATTTTTATCTTTCGCCTTATCCTACGTTTGTAGAAAAAACGACACTAACAATAGAAAAAGTTAACTATATCTAACTTCAGGGTGTCGGTATTTCGTGACGGTGTCCGCCCGCATCGTAAAAATTTACTCTCGTCATTTTTCCCTAACGCGCCAAAAGAAGTATAACTTCAAAAATAATTCATATAATATTTAAAGCAAGGCTAACACATAAATATGCGAACATATCACAGGTGTTTACTCAATTTGTACTAATATCCAACAGTTGTTACCAAATATCACAACATAAGAAATATTATTAACAATAATATGATAAACAGACATCAGATTATTCCTAATTTATAGGAAACAATGTAATGTCCATGGGATATAACTCATAGACAAGTAAGACAGATTAATAAATAAGAAAATTAAGAGTTCATTGATGCAATGACAGATACGGTATTTTTATAGAAAATATAGTAAACGAGAAAACAGGACTTTGGTGATTATGAATATAAATCTTTAATTCTGTACCCTGAAATGTTTTTTTTTTAATATTGTTAATACAGTTTAGTTATCTGTGCAAATGTAACGATATTACTTTTTTTATTTAATACAAACCCCAATGATATTGTTTTTTTAATAGAAGTCACAATATATATACCATCAAAGTTTCAGCTAATATAATGGAAATACTTTATATATATATATATATTTATTTAAACCATCTCTGCAACGTGTCCAGGGTATGGTAAACAAAATAAGATGGTAAACACGCCAAACCTAGAAAAGACTGGCTCTCAATTGCAGTTGCTGGAACACACCAGCCACCACACTTTATATTGAAGTCAGTAACTCTGAGTGAATATATTAAAGTAGGAAATGAAATTTCAGTGATATAATAAATGATTTGTCATTTATAACAATATCTAATAACTACATTAGATACATAACTGTGTGAAATGGAAAGCTTTGCAGGTGCAAAGTGCACATACTCTTTACACACAACACATGCCAACTGACCAATATAATATACTAGGTTTTGCTCGGAGCTCCACTTGAGTGAATGTAGATCTAATCTATCCCTCAAAAGAATATAGAGAGTACCCTATGTAATCTTATAATATCAGTAGGGATTTTCTCTCATTGCATTGATCATTAAAATTCAGTTATAATAACATAATAAATAATGATATACCTGTATCCTGAATCTCCAACACATGCCGACTTCAATGCCAGGGATTGGCCCGAAATGATTGGCTGGCATAGCGCACGTTTTTGTTTTACCTAGAACAACATATAAGAATGTATAATTATAAAAAGTATTAACTGGCTATAAACAGTATACTAAAATTCACATTTTAAAATGTTTTAAATGGACATATAATCTTGTTTATATATATATATTCAATGATATAATAACTAAAATGCTGTAGATACGTTACCTACATGATATTTTGACAAAACAAATGGCACGATAACGCACACACACGTAAAGTAATATTGTAACGCCACACTGTCTTAGATAACATGTGGAAGTAAGATGGCATATTCTCAATATTGGTGGTGAAAATGATATAGTATATTTTGCTTAGATATGGGCGGATTGACGGGGCAGCCGTCAAAAAAACTTTTTATAAAAACGTATCACTGATAAAGCATCGGGTTCACAATAAAACCAAGAAAACCATAAAGCATATCCACGGTTGTAACTTAGTTTTTGTTTCATTAAAATCGGTCCACTCTATCAAAAGTTATTATAATTAGAATGACGGTTCAAGGTAAGTATGAGAGAAGAGTAGTAATCTATACTAATATTATAAAGCTGGAGTGTTTGTTTTTTTGTTTGGTTGAACGCACTAATCTCAAGAACAACTAGGCGGATTTGTACTCATTTATCAAGGAAGGCTATAGCTATAGGCTATATATCATCACGCTAAAACCAATAGGAACAGAACACCAATGACGAATGTTTTAAAATGGGGATTATTTTTCCTTTTGAAGGCTTCCACTGCGTGTTAACGTTATCCCAAATTAACTATTCCACGGAGACGAAGTCGCGGGGAGAAGCTGGTATACAATAAAATAACAAACGTCTATAGCTCTTACCAATACAAGCCATTCCTCTGCCCCAGTCGCGACTAGTCTTTGAACCGGAAGACTTTTTAGTTTGCTTAGCCGCTCCGGGGGCAATAACGTTGTTAGTATCTCTCTTGCACGAGGGGCAGTACCAGTCTTCTTCGGGCAGTTCAGACAGCGGTGGATCCAGGCACGTCATATGGTAACCGTAGTTACACTCATCACACAAAACGATCTGAAAATATTATGTAACATTTTCCTTGGACCATCTTCGTGACCACAAACTAACATTTTATCTATATTTTCAAGGGACAAAACACGTACACGAACAGAAAAAGGTTGATATTTCCTTATTCACTTCTATTTGGAGATAACGGATCACCAACCAAATACCTTTTATTCTATGGAACGTCATATCAAATGATTACAAATCAACACTGAAATTTATATAAGAACACTTTTTTTTAAGACATAATTGAAACATAATTGAAATTGTTTTACGGTTTTATGAATAATTGTTTTATAGTTCGGTGTTATGTACGGTTATTTTTTTTTTTTATATCATAGGTGGCAAACGAACAGTTGGGTCACCTGATGTTAAGTAATCACCACAGTCCATAGACACTAGCAACATCAAGAGAGTCGCAAGTGCATTGCCAGCCTGTGTTTGGAGGGAGGGGAGGGAGGGAGGTGGGTTATCCAGCGCTCTCAATGACCGAACGAAACGCAACAATGCAAGCACTGTTACTTCACGTCGGTGTTTCTGTGGGTCGGTTGTGTACTACCTCGGACGAGCCGACCCAGTCATGCCGAAACCATTAATAGCTTCAGCGTGGCTATACCACCTATAAATGTATGCGTATATCTGGGGTAGCATCCAATCTCGACCTGTATTCGTTTTTTGTGTAAATATAAATCTGGCAGAACCCTGATGACAATTCTATGGAACCCCATTTGGGAATCCTAACTCTATATCATATGTGCCCTTAATTTGACATTACACGAGACAAAACAGTTAAGTACATCTTCCTCTCCTGTTTCCCAACCGATTTTTTATATTCGTTTTATTAGCTAGTTATTGAAGAATTTAGGTGTTCTCAAAAGAAAAAAATCTGGAAATAGTTTTTTCCATTATGTTTCTATTCCTCATACTTCAGTCTATAATATTTGTACAATGCAAATAATAATTTAAGAAGAATTTTGTACACCTTATTATAGTCAAAGTCATCGTTTATATGAATTATTGTTCAACCAGCGGATGAAATTTGACTAAAATAGTGGGTACGAAGTTTTTTCTTCATGTGTCAATTGTACAGATAAGTGTAATTAATTCCAATTTTTTTACTGATAACATTAAATGATCGCCGATAGCTACTAATTAAAGAAAAGTAGTTGACAAATGGAGAAGAAAAAGTACTGAACCGTTTTACCTTCACATATTTAATACATCGAAGATAAGACAAGATTTGTCTTGTGACGTTTACAGAATCGAAGACAAGAAAAAGTTTATGATTAAGCAATCTTTTGTCTTTTACTTACTTTATCGGGAGATTCCTTCCCCAAGCAAACAAAACAGCCACAGTCCTTGCAAGAAGCTTCTTCATCGTCACGACAAGCCAAACAGTTTAATGGCATTGAACCTGAAAATTGTACATTAGAAAATTTATTACAAAGTGTGTTTGTGATTTAAACATAATATATATATCAAGTGCATCAAAGAATATGACATTTATATGGTGCCAAATCTACCATTTTCTTAACTCACCTTGCATATAAATATAATGATATGATATTAGATGTAGGCGCATCATTGAAAAATATTTTTTTTTTTAGTTTTACTCTTTAGACATTAATTGCCACGATAAGTACATTTTATAAATAGGATTCTTATAAGCACTACAAAAGTCTAAATAAATTTGGTAAGCAGAGTACCGAGTACAGAGTAGTTTTTTCAATACTTTTGATCTTTTTTTCTTCTGTAAGTGTATTTGTTAAGAAATAACACAGACGAATCGCGAGTATTAGTTAGCTAGTATTACATAGACATCAGTTGCTGTCTTTTCTGCAATGATACCCAAATTGATTTTCAGTTATAGTTCTGTGCTCTTCGTAGATCTGTATTTCCAAAATTTTAAATGTCTGTATATGACATTAAATTTATAAGTAGGTCATGTATATAGACCATTACATCACCATGTATTTTTATAACAATATACAATACATTCCTACAGATGCAGTATGATCACTTTCTAACAGACAGGAGAAAGGACTTTATAAATAACTTAATTTCAAGAAGTTTTATGAACTATAATTTGACTGATTGTATATTTTTCCATTATTGGGCATAATAACATCTACCAGCGGCAATGTGAATGTACAGTGTATTTATCTATTTAAAATGATATTTTTTGATAAATTAAAAGTGTTGTTTGTTTTGCTATTTTGATTATTTAAAAAGAAAATTGACCATTCAAATAATAAAATATTGAAAAAAAATTAATATTTTATATTATAACAATGGATGGAACTATGTGATTATATGCAAAATGACTTAGTTTAAAATCGATGATGAATCAGAACTCTTCATGAAAAAAAACGTTGTATTAATAACATATTTGTCTATCAATTGCTTCAATATTAAAACTATGTGGTTAAACATCTTTAAATACATGTTAAAAACCACTCGATTTTCTAAACTTGCTAATATTACGAGGTATAAAAATATTTACTCATTACAAACTTACGTTTAGCAGGAATTGCTTCCATTCTCTTATTATATTCCATGGTTCTTTCACTGATGGGTACAACTTCTTCTATATCATAAATATTATCTTGTACTCGTACTTTGGTGTCATGTTGAGGTACCGCATCAGGACCGAAATAAAGGGTTCCTACTAATGAATAATTTGTCCTTAACTTTTTTATCTCGCTCACTTTGAAATCAAACCTGGAAATTAGTAATAATTACATTAAAAGCAATATTCTTGTAAAGATTACCTCCGATTGATAATACCTGATTTATAGAAAGAACATACAGTTTTAATGGTGGTAGAGCCACGCTGAAACTATTATTGGTTTCAGCATGAATGGGTCGGCTCGCCCGGGGTAGTACCACCCTCTCATAGAAAACCGACGTGAAGTAACAGTGCTTGCATTGTTGCGTTTCGTTCGGTCAGTGAGAGCGCCGAAGACCCATCTCCCCTCCCCTCTCCTCTCTCCTCTCCCTCCCCTAACCCTTCCCTCCAAAAGATGGCAACGCACTTACGACTCCTCTGGGGCTGTTAGTGTGCATGGATGGTGGTGATCACTTAACAGCAGGTGACCCACCTGTTCGTTTGCCACCTATGACATAAAAAAAAAAAAAAAAGTTTAATTTTAATAAAGCAAGCCTCAATATAACGAACAGCTTCACCGGACTACTAAGGCGAGCGCTTAAGGCACTCAGCCGGTTTTATTTTGACAACTAGCTCAAGGGTGCGCGGCACACCTCGGCTTTGGCTGTTGCCTGATACATGCAATTCGCGACTTTTTTTTTTAACGTGGGGAAATCCCTTATGGATACGTCACCCTCTCGGGGAAGAGGGTGAGTTATGTCCGACCCATCTTCCCTGGTCCGGTTACAGTGGGAGGAGGCGGTCAAACTGACGCCTCCTCCTGCCCGTCCTCCGTTGACGGAGAATGCCACTTTTAGGGTCCCGCTCGCGGACCCTCTCCGCCGCCTCTTTCTGCGAGACGACCTCCATGCAGAAGGAGGCCACAACATTCCACACATGCTCGCTACCGAGCATGGCCGCAACTACGATCGGCAGCGAGAGATCCGAACATATAAATGTGTCCTACCGCCGCAGCCAACGTGCGACGCTGCTCCTCCACGCAGCACACTCAGACAGAGTATGCTGCGCAGTGTCCGGGTCAACGCCGCACTGATGGCATACGGCGGTCGGCTCCCTGCGTGCTATCTGGTGCAAGTACCAACCGAAGCAACCGTGCCCGGTCAAGACCTGCACCAGACGGAACGTCAGGGAGCCCCATCCTAGGCAATTCGCGACATAATCTGAGTTAACCTAAGCTAAGCCAACTATTCATACATATATGAGTTGTTGAAACATGTATGTGTACCAAGCATACGTACCTCAACAACTCTTATATATATTTCGCATCGGATAAACCTAAATGAGGATTACAGCCAATTATAACAGTATCGTGTATAAACTCGTTCGTAATTTCGAGATGTGCCGATAACACGTGTAGCTTACCAAAATTTCTGCGTTGCCACTAGTCTTATATATTTTTGTCTTGCTTGTCTCTTTTTAATACCGACAAATGTTCTAAATGCCAGTTACAGGAAATACAAGGTAAATTTTTGCTATATAAACAAAATAATTTTATGTCACTTTGTTTAATAGATATTCCTAGATCTTGCCCTACCGCCGCAGCCAGAGTGCGACGTTGCTCCTCCCACGCAGCACACTCAGACAGAGTGTGCTGCGCGGTGTCCGGGTCAACGCCGCACTGATGGCATACGGCGGTCGGCTCCCTGCGTACTATCCGGTGCAGGTACCAACCGAAGCAACCGTGCCCGGTCAGGATCTGCACCAGACGGAACGTCAGGGAGCCCCATCCTCTATTATACCAATCCGGCAGGACCGGGCGGACGGCGTCGATCGTGTATCGACCGTACCGCGCGTCCGCCAGGTCCCGCCTCCACCTTTCCACTACTTCCTCCCTCGACGCTTTTCGCTTTTCCTCTATTTCTCTGGGAGCTAGAGGCTCCCCCATTTGTTTCTTAACCGCCGTATATTACCGCTACGCTACGCTAACTATTCATACATATATGAGTTGTTGAAACATATATGTGTACCAAGCAGACATACCTCAACAACCCATATATATATTTTGTATCGGATAATATTCTAAGCTATTTCAGTTTGATAAGGGAAAAAAATAAAACCCTTCCACTTGCATGTGTAAGTGTGTATGCGTGCACGTGTGTGGAGATGATTGATATGTGTAATGTTGTCGCAGTGATGTAAGATTTTGTGTCACTGTAACGCGCGAGCAGCGTACTCAAGGGCTCCACGCCGAGAGAACGGACCTAGGCTTGAGCAGCTGCCGAGGGGGGCCTAGTTTGGTGTGCGGGAGCGAAATTTACACCCAGACCAGGGCGGCGTAATCTGTGGTTACGCGGGCGTGTGCACGCTCTGTTTAGAGAGACAGGCTAGTACTGATCGTCCACTGCCGTTATTTCATCGGGAGGGTCGGTAAAAATATGTCGTGGACCTCTTTTACAACGCGCAGCGTTTGGTACGGGTTCGTATTTTGCGACGGATGCCACTAACGGACTGGGGTATTTATAATGAATTAACGTGTCTGAACTGTTTAAATTTTTGTGAAAAAAAAACTGTTGCAGATGTCTTGGAATAAGTACATTTCATTAAAATCGGTTCACTCTATCAAATGTTTTTGAAAGTTTAATGACGACGCGACATAAGTACAAGTGAAAAAAGTAAATAAGTAAATGGACTTAATACGTTCTGATAATGTTATTAGTCATTGTTTTTATTACATTAAGTTTCATGCGGACCGAGTCGCGGGCACTGCTAGTATTAAATAAATGTACTTAAACTATTCAAAATTATCGAATAATAGTGTATAATTACGTACCAAAATCCTTTTTCTAAAGGTTCCTCTGGGTTATAATTAATCATAACTTTTTGTCCAATTTTTATATCCTTTATTTGAATAATGGACCGAGCCCGTGGACGTATTTCTTTCAAATTGCAATACAGGTTCGAATCCTCATCGCTAAATGAAACATACATTTGTAATCAACCAATGTAGTTATATTAGGTAATGATTTACAGTTAGGTGTGAGGCTCGTACGTAATAAGGCCATTATTAAAACAGTACCATTGTTTAAAAACTTACTTAAGAAGAAAAGCGGTCTACAAGAAATTTGAAAGACAAGTAGGTTAGGTATACAGGAGTATATTGATGTCACATTCTAGCCAAAATATCAAATAGAGCGTGAAAAAGACAACTGCAGTTCAGACTGATTATATACTAATCATAAAATATGAGCGAAATGAAGGACAAAAACAAAATGCTGACCCCATCACCATAGAGGACACATAAAGAGAGAGAGAGCGTTATGAATAATTGATATCATTTCCCACTGATTAATACTTTGAGTACATCGACAAAGACAACATTGACCAATATAAAGAAAATCTATTTCAAGCATGAGAATAACATATAAAGATATAATACATAACATACATAGATAAGGTATCCTGGTACCCTCTGTTTATCATGCTGTCAATTGAAACCAATTGATTTAATAGCAACATAATAATCAAATCATAAACTTACTCAGCCTCTAATTGCACTTTAAACAACAAAGATTCTTCAATATTTATTTCTTCACAAATGGCTTCCTTGTCAGGTTTTCTTCTACCTTTCGGAACTCTTGTAAAATATTTGGCTATACTTTTGCTCTTTACCCCTGAGCTATCGTCATTTATGGTGCTTATAGGGGGTTTGTTTTCATCATCCTCCGTTTCAATTTTTTGTACAACTTTGTTGTTATCAATATTATTTCCTGAATTACCGGGGTTTAGCTTATGTAATTCATTTGCATTTGGGTCATAACATATTCTAACTATTTTACCTTCAAGCCATGACCCTTGTTCTCTTTCTCTCACATCTATGAGGTCATTAACAGCATATAATCGACTGTCTGTATCTGAAAATAAAATTATTTGGTTAATGGTTTATTAGCCTTACGAGTATGTATGTGCATGGTCCTGATCGGCTAGAAGTCCCTAACACGCTCCTGCTGATCTTTTAACGCGACCCGCCTAAGCGATTCACTATGTCGGGTGTTAACCTCGTGTATGCTGGTCACGCCCCAATCAGGTACAAATTTCTACCACCCTGCTTTGTTACTTGGTATAAAACGGCTAATAATTTAACGCAACTCGCTTAAGCGAGTCACTATGTCGGGTGTTAACCTCGTGTTTGCTAGTTGCGGCCCAATCAGGTACAAATTTCTACCACCTTGC
The DNA here is from genome assembly GCA_015888305.1 of Antheraea pernyi. NCBI lineage: Eukaryota > Metazoa > Arthropoda > Insecta > Lepidoptera > Saturniidae > Antheraea > Antheraea pernyi. Next base: position 1,237,490 of record MU158749.1, on the reverse strand, counting down.
TTGGTTACTGAGTATAAACCTGTTAATCCTTTACCGCGACCCGCCGAAGCGAACATGTATTTCAGATGTTAACTTTATGATGATCGCGACCCGGTCGGGTACAAATCACTACCACCGTGCTTAGTTACTGGGTATACACCGGTATGAGCCTTTAATGCGACCCGCCTATGTCAGCCAATAGTCGGGCGTTAACCTCGTAAATGGTGGTCGCGGCCCAATCAAGTACAGATTTCTATCACCCTGCTTTGTTACTAGGTATAAACCAGCTAATCGTTTAACGCGACCCACCTAAGGAAGCCACTATGTTGGGCGTTAAACACTTGTATGACGATAGTGAAACAGTCGAGGTACCATCCTATACAAGTTTGTTTAAAAAGAAAATTATTAACACCATTCACCTATATAAAGCGCTTCCTTTTCTTCATTCTTATTAATTATATTATTATCACTGGTCTTAATAATTTCTTCCACCTTCTTGGTCGTGAAGACAGGCTGTACCTTGACCATGAGTTGGATAACATCATTGAGCTTAATATTATAGTCGTGGAATGTATAACCATCCTCCAACTGGAAACAAGAGTATTAATATTACAACTAGGTAATGGATTATACAATGTATTATATAAATACTACTATTGTATTTTTTTATGGAACACCACACTTATAATAGTTTGTTTTAAACCCACTAAATAGGTATACATTCTAAGCCATTACATTAATAAGTTCATCGAAAATGCCTCATCTCCTCCATTCGAAAGCAAAACTTTAATGATTCTTCTTTTTCGATTTAACTTTGTACTTATAAGATTCTTATACTAATATCAGCTTCTGCCCACGACTTCGTCCACGTGGTATAGTCACTTTGGGCTAAAACTAACACGCAGCGGAAGCTCTCAAAAGGAAAACGATTTGGAAATATTCTTTATTAGTATAGCCCTCCTATTGGTCTTAGCGTGATGATATAGCCTATAGCCCTCCTCGATTAAAAAGCTATGTAACACTCAAGGAACTTTTTCCAAATCAAATCAATTCCTGAGATTAACGTTCAACCAAACAAACTCTTCAGCTTTATAATATTAGTATAGACATGGAATTTATTAAAAATATAATATTATAAAGAGGTAAAGTTTGTGACGTTGTAGGGGTAATCTCAGGAACTAATGGTCCGAATTTGGAAAAACAATTTCAGTGTTATATAGCTCATTTATCAGGGAAGGTTATAGGCTATATAACATCACGCTAAAACCCATAGGAGCGGAGCAGCAATGAAGAATGTTGCAAAATCAAAATGCAAAAATTGAGTTCTAGAAAAAAGTTGTAGCTTTATAATGCCTATTACCGCCCAACGAAGTGGGTACGGGTCAGCTAGTTAAAAATATATGTATAATATTATGAAGTTACCAATTCTTGTATATGTCAATGATATATATCATTGGTTTCTTGAAAGAGTCTCTAATGATTTTGTTATTTTGTATTCAGATAAAGTTTACCTAAGTAATATAGTAGACATACTCATGAACAGTGAATTCACGACAATACTTCGTGAGAATGCCGATATGTATCTGTCGTCAATAACTTGTTTTGAGAATATTACTGACGTATTTTAAAAAGGGAATACAATAAAAAACGCTATAGCAGGAAACGGCATGGATAACATTAGCAACAAACCCAGAGTATTCTAACAGAAAGTGTTTTGATTCGAAAGGTTAAAATGAAAATGTAATTAAATACGACTTATTTGTAGTAAAGTATAACATATCAAAGACGAGCAATACACTAATTTATTAGATGATATATCGCTGCGTTTATCGTATAAAAGACGCAATTTATGATAATTAACTTTTTTGTTGAAAGTATTTCCTAATACTTGTATTATATTTTCTACTTTTACGAAGTTTTTTCTTATACAGTGTAATAAGTACAAAGTTTTATAGAAATATATACGAGTGAACTTGAATTTTAATGGCTGCCCGATAGACGCAAAGCGCTATGAAAAAAAAACGTTCATCATTGGGCGGACCACCAAAATTAAAGAAAAAAACTCGATATACTTTACCCACGGAAATTTTTCTTTGCTTACGAAAATACCAAGATGAAATGGGGATAATGAACTAGGAAAGCAAAGCGTACGTTAAAAATATACACCGAAAAATTAGAGAAGCCAGTGATTTACGAATAGTTTATTGCTTTTTATTTTAAACATTTTGTAGTCTGTAGTTTGTAGTCTATTATTACTAAAATGCCAAAACATAAAGCGCTTAATAATTACCTAATGCATATCTTGCTAAGATTATAAATGTGGAGGTATCTTTCAATGTTTGTTTTTCAATTGAGTAGGAATGGGCGGGTTGTAATAAAAGCGTAGGAATAGATTAAATTGCGCTGTATTTTCTTTATACTTGTTGGTACACACGAATACACATTTGTATACAAAACAACAGATCATGTGCACACACAACATTCCATTTTTCCTGTAAGGATCCTTGAAAAAAGTTATAAAGCCGTTGTCACGTCGAAACATTTTAATAGTTTAAATATTTTATTACTTGCATACCAAATCGGATAAAGTAACTATGGTTGAATGCAACAAGTACATTTAGTGCCCGAGCTAGGTACGTCGTGACCTAATCTTTAGAACCGAGTTGCGCTATAGACTTGCCTAATTCCCGGGTTCGTTGCGCACTGTTGGTAACTTTTGGGCGATCTACGCACTTATCGATCCTGTGACCTCGGGGCATATATGGGGGATGAGAGAGATAGAGGTAAAAACGGGCGTTGGCATTATGATGCACACTGCTGCACCTGTACTTGCAAAAAGGGACCGAATCTTTCGTTCGTTCATTAATTTAATATCGATAAAAACAAATATTCTTCAATTTTCGATATTTCATAATATAAGTGAAGGTGTACGAACAAAATATATCTAATTTTAAAACGATTCTTGATCTTTATTCATCTCGTAATCGTCACTGAAATACATTTCGATGTGAACAAATTCAGCTCGATGTCACAAGCTACTTACTTTTAACACGAAGAACTTTTTTTTTATACCAGTGGTGGCAACGAACATGCCTCACCTCACCTGATGGTAAGTGATCACCGCCGCCAACTGAATATATTTAGAATCAAAGTATAACAAAACAAATAAATTAGATGCTGCATGCTACACATTTTATCTGAAGTTTAACATAATAACGAGTCATTAAGGTAATAAATAATACATTGTACGGTTTTCTCAAAATTCTATAAAGACGTTGTTCACATATTTCTTTTAACAGGTGATTTTCTAATTTAGATTCGCATCGCTGAAATCCTGATGTGAACATCGATAGCGAGTCTCTTGTAGTACATCACTAAATCCAGGGTCCACACTACCCCGAGCTTAACAGAACATCAATACATTGAAACATAATGATTTTTGCTAGCTATTTTTAACCGGGCTTGGCGTCCTCATGCGCGCACATCCTAGGTTCTAGACATCCCTAAATCAGTGTCCTCTTGCCAGGCATATAGAAAGGTCGTTTAGTGTCTAACAAGTGAATAATTTTCATCTCTCAAGCCTACCATAGTTGATCGGTTTTGTTCGTTTATACAAAACGTAACAAATATCCTCAGGTGGTTGTGATTCATTTAAATTCAGTGTTTTAATATTTTGTTGTTATTTTACTTTAACGTACCAAAATGTTTTAAGAGGGAGCGTAACCAGTGACCACCAAATTACTCAAAATAGTACCATAATAAATGTATGATATTAATTTTGTAATGGCTATCGGTTTTTTGATTCTAGGTTGCGCACATATCTAAGCATCTAAACGGAAGTTTACTGCGGCTTTATTAACCAATAAAAATCATTGGCTGGTTCCAATTGACACCTACAAAAATGTATCCCTTTAATTACTTGTGTAAGTTACAACAATATATTTCAATTGTGCATTGATATTTATATATATACATATTAAATGTTTATATTCACATTATAGGGCCGAGGACCGCAGACAAAAACAACGTTCCAATTGCTCCCGATATAATGACAGCACGTCGTAACGCTTACAATGCACATTACAGAGCATTATTTGCCAACGTACCGCCCATTGGTGTCGATGTGTCGAATGTTCCAATGGTAAGTGCGTTTTAAAATAATTTCCTATTTTGTGTACCAATTAAAAAATTTGCCTAATATATTCTATTTACTAGGGGGTCGGTCTCAATCTTGCTATCGCTGGAGCAACTCCTGAGATACCTATGAGCAAGGTCAAGGTCCTCCGAGGCCGCGAGTCCGAGGTGTTCATGTGTGCATGGAACCCATACATGGATCTATTAGCAAGTGGATCTAATAACAGCACTGCCAGGTGCGGTTGATCCGAAATTATTATTATATATGTTGTGTGCATATGTTGCCGGCCATGTCTTTCTGCAAAATTGGTTTGTTCTATTTTTCTTTCTATTATTAAATTAATTTAATTTCTTATATCAGTGTTGCTTTGAATATTGTTTAATTAAGATTCCTTTAAAAAATCATATGTTGATCAATGCTTATTTTTCAGGATATGGGATGTATCTGATAATGAAGTACTTGTACCAAATCCTATAGTACTGAAACATTCTTCTCATCATACGGGATTGTTACCGAACACTGACAGGGACATTACTGCCCTGGAATGGAGCGTATGTTTATAACATTTAATACATAATTAACAGTTTTTAATACTCTTTTAATAATTAATAATATCATTTTTCAGTACGATGGTAACTTCTTAGCAACTGGATCGTTCGAAGGCTACGGTCACATTTGGACTGTCAACGGAACATTATCCACAGCTCTGGGGAAACATGCTGGCCCCATATTTGCGATGAAATGGAACAAGCGAGGAGATCTGATTTTGAGTGCTGGGGTGACGATAAACTTTCTTTATAAACATTTGTACATGTCTTTGTAGTTAACACTTTTTCATATCTTTTCATATTGTAGGCTGACAAGAAAGCCGTTGTCTGGGATAGGTCTACTGGATTCTGCATCCAACAGTTCGCATTTCACACGGCTCCAGTTATTGATGTGGACTGGAAAACTGATTCTTGCTTTGCCTCCTGTTCCACAGACAAGCATATCTACATTTGCGAACTTAATTCCAACCTACCGATAAGAACCTTCTTGGGACATCGGGTAATAAAACTTTTTCAAATTATAATACAGCTTTAGTAGTATTGTCATAAATATACATGTAAATTTCATGTTTAGGACGAAGTAAACGCCGTGAAATGGAACCCACAAGGAGAACTTCTAGCCTCATGCTCCGACGATGCCACATTGAAGATTTGGACCATACACCAGGACGCCCCGCTCAGTGATTTACGTGTCCACAACAAGGAGATCTATACAATCAAGTGGTCCCCAACGGGCCCGGGAACACAGTTCCCGAATATGACGCCCATCTTAGCCAGTGGATCTTTTGATTCCTCTATCCGTTTGTGGGATGTTGAAAGGGGCCTCACCCTCCACGCCCTTACTAAACACTCGGAGCCAGTATACTGCATTGATTTCTCCCCCAATGGCCAGTTCTTAGTGAGCGGATCTCTGGACAACTGGATCTGCATTTGGTCCACTAACAACGGAGAGCTTGTACGTTGTTTTAAAGCACCCGATAGTATCTATGAGGTGTGCTGGAATACTTCAGGCACAAAAATTGGTGCCACTTCCAGCAACGGAAGTCTTATTGTCATCGATTTACGCAGGACCTAAACTCCTGCATATAAGCTTCATATATTTGATGTAATGTTTACACATATGTCTAATGCATATGTATTTGATGTAACATTAATGTTATCTCAATAATAATTTATCTTCAAGAGCTTAAGATTGGCGAGGCCATATTAAAGGTTTAAGATCTGATTAGTTATAGGGGTTGTTAGTCATATGACTATTAAATGGTCTAAGATATTTAATATTATACTTAATTAAGTACTGTACAACGGGATTTTTCCGTAAATACACTTTTTAATCACTATTTCATTAATGCCTAATGTAACTTTTCTGTCGAAAAAAAAAATTGGTGTTTTAATAATACATTTAAAGTAACTACTGAATAGAAAATTGTAACAGTTTCAAAACCTTCATAAAATGTATACTTCTTATATATAATTATAATAACTGATCAAAAAAGAAACAGTAAAAAAAAATCTTTAACATAATATATCATACTGATGATCCGCAAAAGTATTAATATAATATGGTAATTCTTAATCAATATATTAGAATTAAGAATGTAACCAATGGAAATGTCATTAATAATAAAGGTTATCCCAAATAAGCTATTTTTTTATTTACCCCTCATCTTTGTTGTAATGGATAAAAAGTCCACACCATGCTTATTATCTGCAAAATTTGTTGTATTAAAATCTTACTTTTCATAAGAGTTACTAACCAATACATATTTACTATTAAAATAGAATTACAACAGTAAGCATAAGTCATTGTTTTCAAAACTAACCTTAATTTACAGAGTATTCAATTTAAAAAAAAAAAAAACTTTATTTATATTCCAACAAAAAATTTATACTCATACTTAATGATTATTATTTGGGTGATAAATAATACAACAGTATATAATTGACTTATCTCTCTTTTTCGCCTAGCAAGGCCAATTTTAATGGTGGTAGAGCCACGCTGAAACTATTACTGGTTTCAACATGAATAAGTCGGCTCGTCCGGGTTAGTACCACCCTCTCATAGAATACCGACGTGAAGTAACAGTGCTTGCATTGTTGCGTTTCGTTCGGTCAGTGAGAGCGCCGGAGGCCCACCTCCCCCCCCTTTCCTCTCTTCTCTACCTCTCCTAGTGTTGTTAGTGTCTATGAACGGTGGTGATCAATTAACATCAGGTGACCCACCTATTCGTTTGCTACCTATAACATAAAAAGAAGAAAAAAAAACAAAGAAAAAGGCCTTTACAGCTTCACGGTACTGTTGAATTATCAAAACATATTTATTGTTGATTACTGAAGTCTTAATTCTTAATTTAAATATTTTCCTGGTGTGACTATGAAAGTTCCTTCACAAGGACTTTTCACAGGTGGCCTAGAGGCTCAAGGAAAATAAAAAGATTGGTTGGTTACTAATCTTATCAGCTCTATAATGACCTCCGTATGTTATATGTAACTGTGAATCTACTGGTAACAATGAAGCAGTTTTCTTTCTATTTATTATAATTATGTGCAACATCTCACAGGTTACAATTATCCATAGAATAAAATAGACAGGTGTAGACAAGATTAATATAAAATTATAATAATAGTGATATCTCATTACTTCAATAATATTTATTTAAATAATTTATGTCAACAATGAAACATTCTTACACATGTATATAAATATACTATATACAGCCAAAAATACAATAGAATAAGACAATATACGCTATTCATTTAAAACATTATATTTATTCTAATTTTATGATAGAATCTAAATTTCCAGCATCGTGATTACAATTTCTTACAGAAATAAGTGACACATATTTGAAGATTGTAAAATTACAATAAAAAAACCGAATATTATGATATTTACTTACTAATTTAGATATATTAAGTACAGGGTGACTTAATTTAAGGTATCGTTTATGATAGTAATGTTATGGTAGTATTGTAAAATCAAACCTTGAATTAGTACATAGCGAAACACATAATTGAACAAGTAGACCCACTAGGCAGTTACTGTTGCCACATTTAGTTAAAAATATTAAGAGGTGGTCAATGCTGTAAGTTTGGGGTTATATTATTTTTCTTTTTGTGCAAAATCCAATAAAGAAATTAGTATTGTAAATCCAAAAAAAATAATCATCAGTAACAGCACTAACTACTGGATCCAAACTGGATCCAACTAAAAATCATCCAAGTATCGGCATAAGTGCAATAAAATAAATTTAGAATCGGTCAATTTATTGGGCAAGAATTATGAAAACATGCATACCATAAATCTATATTTAAAAATAATTTCAAATAGGGATGCTAAATTAAAAATATAAAAATAAAAATTCTACCAAAGGGCCAGCTAATTCTGGGCCTGGATGTTATAGTAGAAGTACGGTTATATTTTCATACATATGACATAATTCACAATTTAAATAAGGAATAAAATAAGAAAAATTACCATTAATGTGAATAAATTTTAACAATAAGCAATATAACAACATCAGCACTAGATATTAACCTCTGAACAGTCCAAAACCATGGAACTACAGAGTTTAGGATCTAAAGGAATGTAGACCTAATGAGGCATTGATGAAGGGACTATTGGCAGCATAAGTTTTAAAAAGATACCATATTTATTACAAAATTTGAAAAACTTGAACAATAACAAATTATGAAATGTAAAATTATAATTTTAAAGAATTAGCCACATATTTATAAGCCTGATCCACCTCATTGAGATTCGAGTCTTATAACAAATATAAACTGAGGTGTAAGTAAAATTAAAATAATAATTATACAATTACATATGATTTAGCACTGCCCAGTAGTGATTTATGTTAAAACAGATATCATAAAAACCATCTAGATGAGGAAATGCTCAAATCTGCCAATGTTTGTGGTAATCCACAAAATGGTGTTAGAGTATTTCAAACACAGATATACCAATATACTTTTATATCATTCATTACCTATTGTAAAAACAAAGTCCTCTGCTATATCTGTCTGGTGTCTGTTCGCAATAAATTCAAAAACTACAGGACCGATTTTCATATGGTTTTCACAATTAAATAAAGCGAGTCATGTGGAAGGTTTAAGTATATAATTTGTCAAGGTTTTTTTTTATTATCAGGGCTGGATAATGTCTGCCAGACTCGCTAGTTTATAAATAAAATACATATTAGATTTAATTCATATTTACAAGTTGGTTCAATAGTTATCTTTTTAGCAGAACTGTATCTTATGCAGATCTGTGCTTAAGTCCGAACTGTGCTTTATAGTCACTTATTTCCTAATAAAGTCCCTCATTTTCCAAATATAATAAACATTTATTTATAATAAAAAATCAATCAGATTTAAAGAAATATTGTCATTATTATTGAATATCTTGAAGCTTTTCCCAATCTTCACAGAACAGTTGAATGGCACAAAACTTGACGAGCTGAAGTGCCACCTAATAGCAAATTATAGTAAAACTAGCAGACCTGGCGGACTTAGTCCTGACTTGATAATCTATACATATAAAAATTAAGTGTCTGTATGTAATATCAAAATATATTTTTTTTACTACTTTGGTACGAAAGGATAAATGCTACTGATAATAAAAATGCAATTTTTAAAAATTTTGTCCTTCTTTCTGTCTGTCTGTTTGTTCCGGGTAATCTCCGAAACCGCTAGACCGATTTTGACAGGAATTTCACTGACACATAGCTGAAATTACAGCGGGTTTCTTAGGCTACTCTAAATTAGACTAGGTATTAACCGCGGCTTCGTCTGCAATGCTATCTCCAAAACGATTGGACCGGTATTTTCACCAAACTTTCACCACCAGATAGCGGACATCATTTCAAGTAATTTAGTCTATTTTAATTTAGACTAGCTGTTAACCGTGGCTTCCCCCGCAGTACTATCTTCAAAACAGTTTAACCGATCCTCACGAAACTTTCACTGGCAGATAGTTGACTTTACAAAAAGTAATTTAGGCAAATTTTAGTTTATACTAGCTGTTAACCGTGGCTTCGCTCACAGTGCTTTCTCCAAAACGGTTAAACCGATTTTCATGGGACTTTCACTGGCAGATAGCGGACCTTATAAAAAGTAATTTAATTTATTTTAATTTAGACTAGCTGTTAACCGTGGCTTCGCCCGCTGTGCTGTCACCAAAACGGTTACATCGATTTTCACGGGATTTTCACTGGTAGATAGCGAACCTAATAAAAAGTAATTGAGGTTATTCTATTTTAGACTAGCTGTTACCCGCGACTTTGTCTGCATGAAATTTAGCAAGATTTCAACTCATTCTTTATTTTTAATAAGAGAAATAATTATCAGCTTATTGTTTACAATTCGACATTATAATTATTAATAACATTAATGATATAGAGGTCTTCCTAAAAAGATCTTAGATTATAAACGTATTACGTAATGTGTTCCATAATACAATTTCTTGTGGAACAGACAAGCGTTTATTTTTTGTATAGTCACAAAATCTTAATTATAATAATGGCAATGTATATTAAATATAATGTAAATATAAATTTTCATAATAATGTTTTAAGGTATTGTTTCGTTAGTTTCTTATACAGTGTAAGTGAGCACTGAGGTAGTTATATGGTGGGTTACGGTTCAAAATGTGTTGCTGATGACAATCCTCATTTGGCACGCTTTTTGTAATTATATATCTACTGTACACGTTACTTTTAGTGGAATGCGCGTCGTACTTACAATTGTCTTTAAAGAGCGTTTCTGTAATTTTACATAGTCACACAATACTATAATCCTTTAATACGATTTTTAAAAATGCGTGCAAAGCTGCAGGTACAGCTAGTAAAAAATAAAAATTCTAAAAGTCAACCACAGCGCCATCTACCTTGTTTAATTGTAAATCAAAACCATTTTCGGAGCCACTGAAACACGCACACAAAATCGGTCCAGTCGTTTATGAGGGGTTCAGTGACATACACACGTACAGAAGAAATCTATATATAAAGATAAGTAAAATCTTATCCATGAGAAAACATTCAGTTTTTAAATTTTCGTAATGCTTAGTCAAACAGTTTTGAAATTATTGATCTGAGATACACCAACATTTATTGTTATAAGTTATGAATGTATAAACATAGTGACACCAAATCTTACCAGTACAGTATGACAATGTACAACAAATTAATATGAATATTTTTGAAAATCTACCTACTGTCTTCTAAGTATAAGTAAGCACTTATTCAATCATTTTTTTATATGTAGATTTTTATTTCCTAATCCGAAATATTTTCTTTCATACAAAGCTTGTCCTTACAACAAAACAAAAATTAGAAGAATTGGAACAGCTTGTCTGAAGTTGTTTTTCCATACATTTATACAAGTAATTTTTATTTCTATAGATAATAATAGATACAGAATTGTTTAGTAAATTGTTTAATAACTTAATGAAGTAGTTTCTAAAAATCTAATCTTATTATGTATGTCAGTACAAAATATAACTGCAATGCAATAAAAATAAATGCAACCAACAGATCTGTTGATATTTCAGAAGATATGTACTACTTAATAAATACTTTTTTTATTGGGGATCATCAATGTAATGGCATACTATCATAGACATATAAAAACCCAAGACACCCAGTCACAAATAAATGTAGCTCTCAAAACAGACTCGCAAATACTCTCCAATATACATATGTGGTTATAGCTATATGACAAGAACTCAAGGCTCTTTTAAATGAGTGCATGATTCAAAATTATGCACTCATTTTTGTGTGCCGCCTCTGAGAAATTAAGTGCGCATCTTGGGTTTTTGTATACCAATGCATACTAGTCCTTTTTTAACAACAACTATATTACAACAATTTTGGTAGTGGCAAATTAAAAAAAAAACTGTTTGACAATAGCCAAAGTTAGGAAATTTATTTGATGGTATACACTCCAATTAATAAAAATTTACTGTTAACATAAATAATAACTATAATTGGAGGCATTCATAATAATAGGAAAAAGAAAAAAAGAACAACATGGTAACACTTGCACTAACTACCCTTCTATACTACATTTTGTACCATCACAAAGTTGGAATCATTGCCAAAAACATTGTCATTGCAAATTCGGTTTACATAAGTACCGCAAATTCTACAAGGCGTTTAATTTTTTTAATATTATGATAAATACTTACATGATGGATTATTCTCATATATATCAACTGATATTTTGATAATCCATAAAAACAATAACACACATAAACAAAATACTAAGAACTGATACATAAAGATTAATATATCACCTAGGTCACTTTGATACTCACATGCCCTAGTAAGAATTATATTGACCCGTAGTATTTAAACAGGCAAAATATGTAATGTCATGTGGTTTGGCTTGACTCACAATACACAACACCATGTGTTTGCCAATAAACATGTTAAAACACAACTCCAACAATTGACTAGGAGTATTTGGCGGGATTTTGGTGTGTCATGTAGTGGATTTTATTTTTTATTCATAATCTTGTGTTACTTGACTCTATATTGTGTAAAATTGGTGGTGTTTTATGTGATATAGTTTGTTTATTGTGCATGAGTGAAGTGAATGGAAAATAATACCACGGACCATGAATTCTGAGATGCCACAAAAACTTCATGGAAGGTTCTAACAAGATGGCCACCATGGTGGCCATCTTGTTAGTTCATTGAAATTATATCAAGAATCTTGTAATATCGATACTCACTTGAGAATGGCAGTAATAGTCTACTAGAAGACTGGTTACCAAAAATGGAATGGAAAAGGAACTTGTAATAAATACTATTAACTACTCGATAATGGCAGTAATAATCTAAAAGATTGGTTGCCAAAAATAAAGTTAAAAAAACATTTGACTAATTATAATTAGTCAATAACCCCTATTGAATTATTTCCTTTCAATTATTTTTATTTGGACAATGAACATTGTCCTCCGCTAAAAAAAATCCATATTTAAACTATATTAGAGATTTTAGAAATTGGGATATAGATAAAGGAAATTTTATAACAGTACCAGTCCTCTAGAAATAAAGTAAGTACATAAGTAAGATTCCTTATTCCAAATTAGTATAACAACCACAAACCAAGATTATTGATGTTCAAAAATCGAACCGTTAAGGTGGCCCTTTTAGGAGTAGTAAATTCAAAAGTATGGCAAGATAATATAATAAAAACATTTCGAGGTCGAAGTCATAACCTCTTTGGCGGCGGTATTATTACGATACATCATATAGTTGATCATTAAACCCATAATTTATATTAGATGTTTATAAATTTCGAATATAACGTAATTCATATTACTTACCAACTTTCCACCATATAATAGTCGTTGCAACTTCGGTTCAATACCAAATTTATCTTGAATTATGCGACGAAATATCTCTATTTTCGTTAATTTAGATTCTACAACAACCACAGAATCGGGTTTTCCAAATAGCCTCAAACGTACATGCATTTTACCAATAAATATCTAAAAATAATATGAATTATGAAAAACTTAAATTTACTGTGGTTACAAACAATAGGAAAAAGTCGTTTGACAGTTTGTATTCAACAAGTAGGTAACCAAAGACATTTTTTTTTATTTCTTTTCTCTTCATCCTAAAGAAAAGGCACAGGTATATAGATAATGTAACCGTAGCCAAAGACAAGTAAAGAATAATTCAGCTACACAGACAATGTTATAACGCCACTATATTAAATGTATAATATATATTTTTTATAGAAACCTAATTATGAACGACAGGTACTATGTTTTATATACATAATACTCTGATGCTTATGGCCGTTGTAGTCCGGTGAAGCTGTTAAGACCTTGCTAGGTCAATAGCGTAGTCAGTTCGAAAAGCTTATGGCCGTTAATTTTTATTAATAACATAATTTTTTAAAAGTCACTTTTCGCTTAATTTTGATCTTGTACTACGAAACAGCCCACATAAACAATAGTTTCTAGATAATCTATCTATATTACATTTATATCTTGAAATGTTCCGTGTACAAATGTCATATAAAAAGTTAATTTTAAAGACATGTGAAAAACTGGTGTACTATAATAATTAATATTATAGGCATTTTTTAAGTCTTGAAAGTTTACTGCAACAGTACTGCTCCTCACTGTTTGAACGTAAATAAACTAAGCATGTATTATTTCATCGTCACTATATTGTTGTCATAGTATTGGATATCAGTAATCTGGTAACACGTAAACGTAAAGAGGGTGATTCCTCTTTGCTTGAATACGTTGATATTTAAATCACAAAAAAACTTTTATTATAATATAATTGCGAAATAAAGATTTCAAAAGAATAACAGTTAATGGTAATGCAATATGAATATTGCAATTACGTAGATAATTTACATTATACATTTTAGCAACACTGCATGTGCATGCGAGATTTCTGCTATACGTTATATCTAACATATCCAGTATGAGCTGCAAGATACGTAGTGCCCTCTTGTAGTCCGGTGAAGCTGTCAATGCCTTGGCAGGCAAATGCATCAGTGCGAGAAAAAAAAATTGTGTCCTCTTAGTAGTCCGTGGTCCGTAATTGTAAAATTAAGATGACAATGCTGCGAATAACAGCTAAAATTGAAAGGAGTGCACCATTACTTACCAATCTATACTAATATATAAAGCTGAAGAGTTTGTTTGTTTGTTTGGTTGAACGCTAGGATCTCAGGAACTACCATTCCGATTTGAGAAAATCCTTCGGTTTTAAATAGCTCATTTATCGAGGAAGGCTATAGGCTATATATCATCACGCTAAGATCAATAGAAGCAGAGCACCAATGAAGAATGTTTCAAAATCGGGCACTTTTTTCCTTTTGAGAGATTTCGTTTGTAGTAGTAATAATATTCGTTCAATAGGACAGGCGAAGGAATTACCTAATCCATACTGCCAATTCTGAAGTTGTCAATATAGGTATTTCTTATATATCCTTTAATCAATTTTCTTCCATGTCCAAGTTACAATAAAGACATAAGCGCCAAATCTTCTATATAATATGTCGTACATTATTTTATCCATCATTATTATCTTCTTATTCTTCATAATCATAAAACAAAATTGTTCAAATAAAGATTTCATTAGCGTTAGTATTTTATACGTTGCCATGGTAACGAGGTAAGTTTCTATTGCAAACATTTTCGAAGTTTATTTTGTTTTCCAATGCAAAAAGTTTATACTACTACTAGCTCACCCGTGCAACTTCGTCTGCACCAAATCGGTTATTATCAGTTTCAATTGTATTTTGAAAGGCAAATAATCTTAATAAGCCTAAAACACGATTGCAGCGATATCTAGCACTTCCAATTGTAAATCAAGACTATCCAGAGACTCACTCAAACATATATCCAGTTGGTATGTGAGTAATCTTTTAAAATAAGCCTAAAACTCGTTTGCAGCGTTACGTAAAAGATACAATTAAGATAAAAACTAACCTACATATATTGCCGATCAATGTCTTCCCAGTACCCCTTGTAACTTCATCACTTAACATACTGTAGAAACTAAACTTTATCTACATTAAATTTCCGTTTTCATTTAGTTGTTTGTTTTATAAGAATCTGTAAAGTATACGTGACATCTGCATACAAACTTAATTTTGTCAAATTTATTTTACTTTTGACGTATAAACCAACTTTTTGACTGAGATACTGAACTTGGGATAATATACCCACCTAAACTTTGAAATAATTTTGATAATTATTAGTTAACATAATAATTCATTATTTTTTTATTGTTATTAGCATTTTTGGAAAGTTACGAGTTGTGTTTTCGTTATTATAAATAACTTAATATCCTATAATCGTTTGTAATGCAGACAAATTTATAAAATACTAGCTGTTACTCGCAGCTCCACACGCGCTTTTTAAAAAATGTATTAAAGAAATGTAAAATTGTGACTGGGTGTGTACATTACAGAAAAGCTTTTTCAAAAACATTTGTAACTACGACACGCACGCCAACTGTAACATGTAACGTGTACATTAGATATATGAATACAAATACTATATCGAATGGGATGGGATTTATCATCAGCAACATACCTGGAACTTTATCCTACTATAAACCAAACTCAGTGCTCACTGACACTATATAAGAAAGTAATGCAAATTATAAGCTATACATTTTCGAACAATATATCTTAAATCTTTTATTTTATAGATATAATATGCCCGTATTGTCGATATACTTAAGTTATCCTTATACGTTGCTATAATCACTGAGTTACGTAGAAGCAAATGCGTTAAATAAAACAATATAGCCGCCAAATTGACCAAAAAGATGATATAATTCATATTACATACAGATATATGACTTCAATTATGTATATTTATTCTTAGAGTCCAGTAAGGCACACGTCTCACGCGGTGTTAACATATTTTTGACCAATTTCACACGGACGAATGCACAGGTAGCAGTTAATCACTACATAGTGTACCAATTCAAATAAAAAAATAACCATTAAAATCGGTTCACAATTGACGAAGGTATCGGTTAACATACATAAAAAAAAAACACATACAACCGAACATAGTAACCTCCTCCTTTTTCGAAGTCGGTTAAAAAGAAAGTCCTCTGTTAGTTTATCGGTTTGCGATAAAGTCAAAAGCGACCATTTTCATACCATTTTCACCAGTAGATAGAATGATGATTCATGGGGAAGGTTTAGGTATAATTTGTCAAGGCTTTCATTTTATTATCGGGCCGGCACAACGTTTTCCGAGCCCGCTAGTTATCTGCCCGTAAAAGCCCCGTGAAAGTCGGTCCAATCAATTAGGAGATAGTAGGATATTGCGGACAAAGTCTTGAGAAACAAAATAAAATAGTTACTTCTTATAAGGTGAGTTATCTTCCAGTGAAAGTCCCGTGAAAATCAGTTCAAGCATTACGGATATTCCACTGCGGCCGAAGGCGAATAAAAAACCTAAATTACTTTTTATAAGGTCTGTTATCTACCAGTAAATACCCCGTGAAAATCGGTCCAACCATTTTGGAAATAGCCATGCGGACGAAACCGCGGACAAATAAAATAGAACATGTCAACCGCTATAATTTCGGCTATCTGGCAGTAAAAAGTAAAATTCCCGTAAATATAGGTCCAGCCGTTTTGGAGATTACCCGCAACAAACAAACAAACAGAGAAATATACTAATATAAAAATATAGACAAAGTATAAAGAAATTTTTTTTTGTTCATTTGTAGCCTTAGCCATTCATCAAAAAGTTGTTATTTTAATTGTACATACATAAACTTTATTTTTATAATACGTAATAGAGAACAAATAAAAAATTAGAAATAAAAGTAGTATAAACTTTTTCCATAGGAAAACAAAATAAACTTCGAAAATGTTTGCGATAGAAACTTACCACGTTACCATGGCAACGTATATAATACTAACGCTAACGAAATCTTTATTTGAACAATTTTGTTTTATGATTATGAAGACTAAGAAAATAATAATGATGGATAAAATAATGTACGACATATTATATAGAAGATTTGGCGCTTATGCCTTTATTGTAACTTAGACATGGAATAAAATTGATTAAAGGATATATAAGAAATACCTATATTGACAACTTCAGAATTGGCAGTATGGATTAATTCCTTCGCCTGTCCTATTGAACGAATATTATTACTACTACTAACGAAATCTCTCAAAAGGAAAAAAGTGCCCGATTTTGAAACGTTCTTCATTGGTGCTCTGCTTCTATTGGTCTTAGCGTGATGATATATAGCCTGTAGCCTTCCTCGATAAATGAGTTATTTAAAACCGAAGGATTTTCTCAAATCGGACTGGTAGTTCCTGAGATTATTAATTACTTTTTTAAGGTCTGTTATCTACCAGTAAATACCCCGTGAAAATCGGCCCAAAGTAATGCGGACGAAGCCGCGGACAAATAAAATAGAATATGTCAACCGCTATAATTTCGGTTATCTGGCAGTAAAAAGTAAAATTCCCGTTAAAATAGGTCCAGTCGTTTTGGAGATTACCCAGAACAAACAAACAAACAGACAAAATATAATAATATAAAAATATAGACAAAGTATAAAAAAAATTTTTTTTTGGTCATTTGTAGCCATATCCATTCATCAAAAAGTTGTTATTTTAATTGTACATACACAAACTTTATTTTTATAATACGTAATAGAGAACAAATAAAAAATTGGAAATAAAAGTAGTATGAACTATTTGAATAGGAAAACAAAATAAACTTTGAAAATGTTAGCTTTGATACTTACCACATAACTTCAGAATTGGCAGTATGGATTAATTCCTTCGCCTATGAACTATTTGAATAGGAAAACAAAATAAACTTTGAAAATGTTAGCTTTGATACTTACCACATAACTTCAGAATTGGCAGTATGGATTAATTCCTTCGCCTATGAACTATTTGAATAGGAAAACAAAATAAACTTTGAAAATGTTAGCTTTGATACTTACCACATAACTTCAGAATTGGCAGTATGGATTAATTCCTTCGCCTGTCCTATTGGACGAATATTATTACTACTACTTAACACGTTACCATGGCAACGTATATAATAATAACGTAATCGCTCAAAAGCAAAAAAAGTGCCCGATTTTGAAACATTCTTCATTGGGGCTCTGCTTCTATTGGTCTTAGCGTGATTATATATAGCCTATAGCCTTCCTCGATAAATGAGCTATCTAAAACCGAAAAACTTTCTCAAATCGGACTGGTAGTTCCTGAGATCATAGCGTTCAAGCAAACAAACAAACAAACTCTTCAGCTTTATATATTAGTATAGTTTATTTCCAATTTTTTATTTGTTCTCTATTACGTATTATAAAAATAAAGTTTGTGTATGTACAATTAAAATAACAACTTTTTGATGAATGGATATGGCTACAAATGACCAATAAAAATTGTCTTTATACTTTGTCTATATCATTATATTCGTATATTTTCGCTGATTGTTTGTTTGTTGCGGGTAATCTCCAAAACGATTAGACCTATTTTAACGGGAATTTTACTTTTTACTGCCAGATAACCGAAATTATAGCGGTTGACATATTCTACTTTATTTGTCCGCGGCTTCGTCCGCATTACTTTGGGCCGATTTTCACGGGGTATTCACTGGTAGATAACAGACCTTATAAAAAGTAATT
>MU158749.1:1192816-1218550 GCA_015888305.1 Antheraea pernyi | reverse complement strand
TTATTTTGTTACTCAAGACTTCGTCCGCAATATCCTACTATCTCCTAATTGGTTGGACCGACTTTCACAGGGCTTTGACGGGCAGATAACTAGCGGGCTCGGAAGACGTTGTCCCGCCCCGATAATGAAATGAAAATCTTGACAGATTATACCTAAACCTTCCCCATGAGTCATCATTCTATCTACTGGTGAAAACGGCATGAAAATGGTAGTTTTTGATTTTATCGCGAACATATAAACTGACAAAGGACGTTCTTTTTAACCGACTTCGAAAGAGGAGCAGGTTACTATGTTCGTTTGTATGTATTTTTTTATATATGTTATTATTTATTATTATTTAGTTATTTTCGTCAATTGTGAACCGATTTTAATGATTTTATTTTATTTGGTACACTATGTAGTGATTAATGGCTACCTGTATAACAACCGCTTTTATAGAAAGAAACGTGTAATCAAATACGCGGTAAAAAGAGTAATTGATTGTGCACATTAGTTAATTATAGTTTTTAGTTTCGATATGTAGCCTATATGCTTTCTCTACTTACACTAGTCTGGCATCTAAATCCGAATAGCTTCCGTAGTGTTAATATGATTGGTATTAAAATTTTTATAAGAACAAAGTATGTGTTACTCTAGAACCACTGTACTCAACCTTTTTTTGTTAAACGGGCCACAAACACGTTTCACTCTAGGTTTCGCGGGCCGAAAAACTACAAATATTTAGGTATTAAATAAATAAACGTAATTTCGAATTAACAACGTATTGTTGTAGTGAAAAATGGTTGTCCAATAAAACAAGCTTGGTATTACCCTTATACCATAAGGAATACATTGCGATCGGGTTATCTGGGTTCTATTTAATTTACTCATCGTGCTCATAGATTTTTCTGATGGGCAGGAAATTTAAATGCGGAGCCGCGGGTAACAGCTAGTACAATAGATAAAAATATTTATCAGTCTCAAGTTATCAGCGTATTCTTTAATAACAATTAATAAATATGAAGTGACCGTGTGTAATGTCAAAATAGCAGCTTTTTACCGAATGTATATGACAGTTACAAGCTACTGATAGAAAAAAAAACTTTTTTTTTAAATATTGCCGGTCTATTTGATACCGGTTATTTCCGAAACGGCTTTACCAATTTTGACAAGAATTTCACTAACAGATAGCTAGAATTTGCTGGAGTGACATCGGTTATTTTAAACTAGCTATTACCCGCGACTTTAACCGCAGAGCAATCTCCAAAACGGTTACATCGATTCTTACTAGCAGATAGCTGACCTTATAAAGAGTAACTTAGACTATTATATTTTAGACTAGCTGCTACTCGCTACTGCGCTTGCTGCGGAATCTCCGAAACGGTTGGGTTAATTTTCATGGGACTTTCACTATTATATAGCTAACCTTATAAGGTGTAACTTAGGCTATTTATTTTAGACTAGCTGTAACCCGTGATTTTGTACGCTGTGGAATATCTCAAGTGCTTGGACTAATTTTCACAACTTTCAGTAGCAGACAACTGTAAAACTGTAGAAATAAAAACATGATTAGTATCATTTTTCTTGCAGGCCGCTGTAGTGCTTTGTCTGCGATCTATGCCTCATCGATGGCAAATGTCTACACTTGATTGTTCTCCGAAGCTAACGTGAACAATTACATTGTCTAAAATCGATTTTAGTCTTGTTCTTGCATTCTTGCGAAACGGAGATCAAGACAAAGGTTGAAATGTAGCAAGACCAAGACCATGGCCTAACCTTTGCAACATTTGAGCAAGACAAATCTAGAATCGCAAGACGCACGTGCTCTTCAATATTTGGTACCAACATCGATATTGATAAGACGTTCGTTTGATAAATGGCAATAAGCTAATTGCAACTGTTGCCACAAGACCAAGGCTGAGAGCGCAATATGAAGACCATGTGTATTAATGCATGAATTTTGGGATGTAGGGGGTGTCAAATAACATCTAAGACTTGAGACATCCAAGCCAACCTCATCTGCACGTGGTGCACCCTACTGAATAACAAACGAGGCATGGCGATAGCAGGGTGGTAGAATTTTACAACCTGACTGGGTCGCAACCCCCATATATATGGCGAAAAAGCCCGTCATAGTGATTCGCTTCTGCGAGTCGCGTTTCGGGATCAGCCTGTGCATATGCAGATTTTCGCAGGCAGCATGACAGCGGTGACCGGCGATGGACAGTGTGTCACTCGGTGGTCGCCATTGTTTTTGAATTGTTCTATGCTTACCATCAGGCACAGTGCAGTCATTTTGCCGTGCTACTATAAAAAAAAAGACCAAAACTACACCAAGTCTCGTCTAGGTCTTGCATTTGGGCAACACTAAGCCCAAACTGCATATTCAAGTAAATAGGTAATTCTGGGAGAAGGAAACAAAATCATTGATAAAGAAATCTTTAGGTATTTTATGTATTGTCTATGCTTATGTGTGAGCCTGGTTGGATGAATCAATAAAGGTCATTATTTAATAAGAATTAAGTGTTTATATTGTTCCCATTTCACATTGCATTGATATATTAATCACTATAACTAATTAGCCATAACACGGATTTATTGGATGTACGTATGCTTTAAAATACACGTCTACAACCGGACTGCTGTAGAATATTATAGTGGAACGGGAAAACGATGAGTGAACTTTCACACCTTGATATCATAAGTGATTCCTTCATTTAAATCAGGCTGTAGGGTTAGTTTTGAATAATGTAAGCCAAGGTCTGTATTTCCACCGTTAAGAAAAAAATTCGTAACGATTATACTTCATAAATTGGTAGGATATTAAAATGCAACAGATTCTGGATTGTCGAGCCGGGGAGAGTTTTGTGATCCACCTAAGACCTTTCAGTGCAATGCGTATTCTGCAATGCGTATTCTATTCCACTACGGTGTTTGTGGAGCTTCTCTGGGCCTTCGGGTATCCAATTTAATATATCACTGTCACCAAGTTAGTATAGATGGGGCAATGTCTGCGGAATCGTCTACTCGAGACTACTTCCACGGGTTCTATTTTGTGTCCTTTTTTTCCTATTATATAGTATAATTGATCTGCCGCTAGTGGTTGATAACTATACTGCCATGGTTCTTTTCGGCGGACGATACTTAGCTTATATATAAGAACAAAAGAATAGATTCAGAGTTTAGGTATCTAAATAATACCATAAATAAAAAGTCCGATTGGTTTGCATTAAATAATTTATTGCTCATTATTATGCAATTTGCAATGCAACCTTGCCTAATGTTCCATTTATTGATAGTAGAATCGACGTTGAATCCAGCAAGCTTAGTTGCGCATACTACGTGATAGTGTATCACATTTGATTATAAATTACAATGAAACTCTCAGATTACAAATAGGCGAGAAGGTTAAGATTAAGAAGCGTTTGGAATTCGTAAGATTCGCCAGGTAAAAGATATTGCCACTGCTAGGTTAGTAGGCCACTGCTATTTATTGTCACTGCTAGGTTAGTAGGTCACTACTTCGCTTAATCCCACAGCTTAGTGTCTTATGGTATTTTGTTATGGAGGGCAGCAGCTAAGGTAGACCATACTCCTACTACATGAACGAGCAATTGGAGCAATTTATAATATGGGGCCTGGCGAATCATTAAGGGCTTTCAGGAATTCGGTATCCTAAATCTACCCTCCCAATACATTCTTAATAATATAACGCATATCCACAAAAGCTTAGCTAAGCTGGATTTAGTAACAAACCGACATAAGTTAAATACTAGAAACAATGACAGATCGGTCATTTTAAGTTTTAGGCTCACCTGTAACAATTTTTAGGTAATAGTGTTAAAATTTATAGCAAAGACCCAAAGTACATTACTGATTTGCCAGATAGTAAGTTCAAGTATCTACCATGTCAAGATTTTAGTGTCTATAGAGTAAATTAATATGAGAACACCGTGATGAATGGAAATGACGGCCCTCTGTGTATCCGCCAAAAAGGAACGTCTTGAAGAACGAATTTATGTTTGTAAAAAGTATGCGTGATGAACAAATAAAGCAGATCGACTTTCTTGTCGGTTCTTCTTGATGACTGGGTTTCGAACCGAACCGGTGGTAGTTTTGGCGTAAATATATGTTTTACCAAGGTCTAAATTAAATAAAGTATTTTTGAATTTTGTTAAGGAAAGTTAGAGGTGAAGATAGCTAAGTGATGGCGAGTTTAGGCTCACGAGGTAAAAATTTAACTCCAAGCAAGTATAGGTATAAATAATAAAGTATGCTCTTGAAAACTTGTTACTTCGAGGGTTCTAGATGTTACTAAGATGATTGACCGTGCTGAGCGTATTACCTGTGTGTGTGTCACCTATTTTAACGCGTTCTCTATAATAATGTAGGTTGGCATATAAACAGCGCGTCTGTCCACATATCTCTAATATAAACGACAAGTATTTTACATTAAAAACAAACATGATATATGAGTAATTTATTAACAGAAAAACATTTGCTTCAAGTCAATCAGCAATATAAGAAAAACAAGAAAACAAAACTTATTCTAATAAACCTGAGCATAAGACTAGGTTCTGGTCTCATTTAAATGTGACCGTTATTCTTAAACTTGTAGGAACTTTCATAACAACCTTTATATATGAGTAATTTACTAACAAAACATTTGCTTCAATTCAAACAACAAAAATTGAAAAACAAAAAATAAAGTAATCTACTAAACCCAATCATAACGCCAGGTCAGTACCTCATTCAAATGCAACCGTTATTATTAAACTATAAAGTATTGTACGTGAACAACAATAGTTATATATGAGTAATTTACTAACAAAACATTTGCTTCAATTTAGTTAGCAACATAAGAAAAACAAAAAAAAATGTAATCTACAAAACCCAATCATAAAACCAGGTACTGGCCTCACTTAAATGCAACCGTTAATATTAAACTTTAAAGCATTGTACGTGAACAACAATCGTTATATACGAGTAATTTACTAACAAAACATTTGCTTCAATTCAGTTAGCAACATAAGAAAAACAAAAAAAATGTAATCTACTAAACCCAATCATAAAACCAGGTACTGGCCTCACTTAAATGCAACCGTTAATATTAAACTTTAAAGCGTTGTACGTGAACAACAATCGTTACATACGAGTAATTTACTAACAAAACATTTGCTTCAATTCAGTTAGCAACATAAGTTGTTGAAAGAAAATGTAATCTACTAAACCCAATCATAGAACCAGGTACTGGCCTCACTTAAATGCAACCGTCAATATTAAACTGTAGATTATTATGTTGAGTATTAACAACAAGCTAGTAAAATATGTGTTACATCTCAATAAACAATATAACAAAAATTACTAAACCTGTTATTACATTTATAATCTTTTATATTTAATACATATATTATACCTAATTACTAAGAAAGTCTACAATCATCGCCAGTTTCCAGGTAACAAACACTACCTTGTAATATAATATTGTGAAATGGGCATTTGGGCATAATATCTTATCACATTATTATTTATAGTATAATACACCATCCCCATAATAATTAGGTTTGCACCAAATCTTAATTAAGATCTATAAAAATATCAGTCTAGACTAATTCGGATCAATCTTGATTAATCTTAAAGTTTTACAAAATATTTTATGTAATCAACAATTTGCTTTTAAATAAAAATGGACAATTAAAAAATATTTTACTTCAAAATGTGTAAAAAGCTAGATTACCTATTACTGAGGTGTCGCGAGGCAATTATGAAAACGTCCTGTTACTGAATCAGCATGGTCACGCATAGTTACATTCATAGCTTTAATGCAATCTTTTGGTCTTTTATAGCAGCTACTAATGCAAGCACAAACATTGTCTTACAATAAAGTACAAATTTAAATTAAGTGTTAAATACAGAATTTATATTATTATCAGAAGTATTATTCAGTTATAATAACATTATTTATTTATTAGTATAAGCTATTATCACAATATAAATAAATACATTGCATTGATTTAGCTACAAAAGTATCATAATACTGTATCCTGTGTTAAGTCTAAAATATATGAATTTAATTGCCCACCTTTATAATTAATAATAATATAATTAATAAATAAATGACTTCTTGTAATGAGTGGTCCCAACTACTTCAATCTGTCTTTAGCCTCCAATTCATACATAAAAGAGTCACCTGATGAATAAAGATAAAACATAGATACAATAATGGAATATCTCAGTGTTTTTTTGTTTAATAAAAAACGAATAAATATATAATATATTTAAAATTATTTGTTTCTGCCCATTGCTGACAACAATTGACCTTAAACCATACTATCCTGTACCAAAGCCTTGGGTTATGATAGTTTCTTTCGCCATTACTATAAGAAATTATGTGATAGTTTGTCTGTCTAAGTTTTTTACCAAATATGTACATGTCGGGCATAATATGTGACAGTAGAAATCAAAACAGATAGAACACAGTTCAACACCTGCTTGTACGTAAGTATCTATTCAGTGTGAAATGCACCATGTTTCTAATGCTAGTTAGCTATCAGATTCTATTTAAAATACTTGTTAGCAAGAAACTCACAAAGTTTCGAGGCATTTAAAAACCTGTCCTCCTCTAAGTTTAATACATAAACCTTAATCAAGGACCCGTTAGAAGGGGCAATGGCTCAGAGATAGCATAATAAAACATTGGGTAAAATGAAATCCTGCAATGACCCAAAATTAAAACATTGTAATGAAAATATGGGTGATAGCTATTTTTACTGCCCACCTTATTAGCTGCCACCTAGTTGAAAATCTCTCGCCAAACACTTATAGATGTGTTTCGGAAAGTAATCTTCAAAGTCAGCACTATTCTAGGATTAACAAGTTACCACGTAACGTCACATAACCATTTCATATCAGATATGATTGTGGTCTACCTTTAAAACCTGCTAAGTAAAAAAATATAATAAGAAGGAACTAACTGAACTCGCAGTCCTCATCACTAAAAGAACTGTAGCTTCTACCTAGGTTGAACAGGTTGTGATAAAGTTTCTTCGTTTTTTGAACTAATTCCTCGTAAAACGATTTGGGCAGGTCACGACTTGCCTTCTGTTTTGGTAATTGCACTGAAGAACTATCCGTTGAGGAATCCATTGCCACTGGAAAAAATGGAACTGAATACAGACTGAGTTATTGGTATAATAAGTACATCGAATGAAACTTTTCACCCGAAGAACCTATCTACGTTAACGCTAAACTTTAGAAATCTGTTATTCTATTAGTTATCTTGAGAACGTGGAAATTAACTAGAGTGATTTGTTAAAGTGCTGAGAATTATTTCATTTCTAATTTTGAGGGTGTAAAAATATAAATTCGTATCGTGACCCAGTAGCAACTAGATGCGGTAATGTTGAACCTGTTTAAAAAAAACGTGAGATGGCCGCTTTACCAACCAATGAGTAGAGATTCTGGAAATTCTTGATTCCACGCATTAACAGAGCAAATCAGTTAATTCTGCAAATTAGCTGGGTAATATGTAATATTAATAGTCGTCATCATTATTATTATTATTATTACATAGTATTTACATAGTATAAAACAAAGCCCCCGCGTCTGTCTGTCTGTCTGTTCGCGATAAACTCAAAAACTACTGAACGGATCTTTATGCGGTTTTCACCAGTGGATAAAGTGACTCACGGGGAACGTTTTGATATATAATTTGTACGGGATTTTTTTATATTCAGGACGGTATATATATACGCTAGTATATAATATGTAATAAATAGAGGTGGAGAAATAGCTTAGCTTAGCGAAATTAACAATAAAGATCATGAGTTTATTTTTTTCTCGATTACTCGTGTGCTCTACTATAATGGAGTATAGTAAAAACTAAATACTTCTCTTTACAAAAACAAATCCCAAGACTATTAAGAAAGGAATAGTGGAAATCCGAGATTCATATCAATTTAAGATTAGCTTCCATAAATAATATACGTTGTTTTTTTTTCGAACTAACTAAACGCTGCTGACGGGCCTTCACAGATTCCCCAGGTTTTTAGGGCGAGCGCTTAGGGTATTCAGCTGCCTAGCAACAAGCTCAAGGGTGCCACAGTGGCCGACCCTCGGCTTGGGCTTTGTTGCCTTGGATACAATACAAATCGAACTAAGACTAACCATCTGAGCTAAATTAACCATACACAATCAAAACTTTAGAGTAATTTCCAAAATAAACATGAAAGTATTCCCTATTTATTAGTAATCTCTATATTATAGATTATACAAACGATCT
This sequence comes from Antheraea pernyi, assembly GCA_015888305.1. Lineage (NCBI taxonomy): Eukaryota > Metazoa > Arthropoda > Insecta > Lepidoptera > Saturniidae > Antheraea > Antheraea pernyi. The sequence goes on along the minus strand of MU158749.1, from coordinate 1,210,290 downwards.
CTATCTTCGTTAATGCCTGTGGTTGCCCAATCACGAAAAAGAATGTTCCGATCGCGACATAGTGGCGGACGGACGCACGCTCAGTTACTGTAGATGCAATTTTTTGTCTGGCTCTCGCTTTCGATATTCGTTAGTCAGTTTGCGCTATGGATACGCGTCCACGTTATTGCGTTGAGAAATACGATTACGGTTTTTTGTCGTGCTCCGTCTCTATTACAGAGTTAATCGGTAGGCGCTCCCCTCGGAGTGTAGCAAACTGTACTTTTCAGTACGTCACAAACCGCACTTTTCAGTGCATGCTGCGTTTTACCCCCCCTCCCCCAACACCGCTGATAGTGAAGGCCCTCCAAAACGTCCAATTGTAGATGGCGCTAAAGTGCCAAAAAAGCTAGCTACTCGTGAGCTACTCCGCATGCGCTCTCCGCGCACGAAGGCACCCTACAAAATGGTGCTAGTCATTCCGGTATTATCGTCGAGCCGCAGCGCAATACTATATACGATAACTGTCGCCTGCTTCCCAGGTGCGTTAGGTGCCTCGACGACCATTCTACTAAGGAATGCTCCCGCTCTCCGACCTCCTCCGATCCTCCGAGCTGTGTATTGGGCCGCGGCGAGGGTCATATCGCGAATTATTGCAGTTGTACCCACACCTCGCGCACAAGACGCCCTCGCTAATCTAGGCAAGTTTCTCCGTCTAAGGCGCCCGCCACCTCAGCCCGCCCACGAGCTCCGCCTTTCACGTCAGCAGAGCCCTTCCCGAGCGTGCTGAGTACTTCCTATGCACCGACAGGGTCCGCATCCGCGCCTAGCACGCCTCCCTACACCGCGCGGGTTCCTCAGGCCCCGTGGGCTCCTACCCTAGGCCACAAAGCCTAGGTCATCCTTGGATGGAGCCCTCGAGCTGTTACTATCGCGATAACTGCATCGAGACACTGGTCTCATCTACATGACTTGTATACACATGAGATACGTGCACACATTATACTCATGGAGGAAGGTTTTATATTTTCCCTTAATCGAACTGAATCGAGTAGTTTCGTTCGTTTCACATCTGGTATACATGTATATGAATCATATAATTTCAATTGTATGAATGAATATGAACAGCTTAACATAGTATAGCTAGGTTAAATCTGGGATATCGGTAACAGCCCAAGGCGAGGTGCGCCGTGCACCCATGAGCTAGTTGCCTAAATAAAATCGGCTGAGTGCCTTAAGCACTCGCCTTAGTAGCCCGGTGAAGCTGTGAAGACCTTGCCAGGTCAATAGGTTACAATAGTCAGTTCGAAATAAAAATGCCCATTAACTAAAACAATTTTTGAACTAATAAACTTTTTTGAGCAATGTTTGCTAAATTCAATGCTTATGAAATTATACAAGCTTTCATAGTCAATATCTGTATCTAGATTATTGAAAATATTTACAAATTAATGTTGTGCAATATTATGACTTTAAAGACCTAAACTACTATCGGATATAAGTCTAGTTGTTTTCATACATATTTTTTTTCGAATGACTACGCTATTGGCCAAGCAAGGTCTTAACAGCTTCACGGTGTTTTCTTACAGTCACGGTTAGGTTTATCACAATTTATTTTAACAAAGAGTCCTTTGTGATCAGACCGTATCCCAGTAACAATACTACTACGGTCGATGTTAATGAAGTCAGTAAAGATATTATCAATACAAGGTACAGGCATAGATCTGGTTGGCTCATTAAAAAAAGGTACCAGGTTAAATTTGGTGGGACTAATACAGATCTGTCTTATTATAAACTATGCTACTTGGAAAGACGATGTCTTATATCCTCCACTAAATTGAATTCAAAGAGTATATAAATTTTTTACATGCATAAATAAGACGTACCTAACTTATGAAATTTTATTCAAAGTATACATTAATTTCATACGTGCTTAAATAAGACAGATTTGATTTAATCACGTAAAAAAAATAATGTACATTTTGAATTTAATTTAGACGACTCCTCGTCTAAATCTATTAAACATCGTCTTTCCAACTAGCATATCTTATGAAAGTACTATGCGTTTCTAGCGTACGCTTTAGCTTCTAGCCGGCAAAGTTTACGTACTTGGTACAGCTTTAAAATTTCGTGGCAAAGCTGATGTACTTGGCAGTAGAACTTCCGAAACACTTGAGAAAAGTGATCTACTTCGTCGACAACTCAAAGTTTCCAGCAAAATTGGTGAACTCTGTAGAGCATTCGAAGGTCCCGGCAAAGGTTCCTCTACCCGAGAAAATGCATATTCTGTAGATCCACCGTCTGCAGCGACTGGAAGATCTGTGAAAAGCGTTTATTTATTATTAACACATTTCACAGTAAATGTTTCTATGAGTTTAGATTGAGCAGGTAATTTTCCTATGCTTATAGTCAGTAGACAAACCGTGGGTCTACATGATACCAAGTTCACACTTATTCATGCCATATCAAACGTATAAATTTATCCGTGCAACCAAGTTTTGCTAGCATTATCCATAACGCTTCTCGGGATACGCTGTTAAATGTTTTCTCTATGTCAACAAAGCAAACGAACAAAGATTGTCTCTGCTCTTTGATTTTCTCTTGTAGTTTCCTCAAGGAAAATATTGCCCCTGTTAGGTCAAAACCCAAATTGGGTTTCGGGTAATATATTTTCCGACAGTTTCATCAGTCGATTCAAGAGTACTCTAGCAAACACTTTCCCTAGAATAGACAGCAGTGAAAGCAGTCAAATACCTCAGAGTTACATTCAGGACGGTCTCCTTTATTTTTGTATATAGAACAAATAAAAAAAACAAATAAAAAAAAAAAAGATAGCTTAAACTCAGAAGGAACCTCCTCAATTTATCAAATTTGTTTGAAAAACTTTTATATCATGTGGTGATTTTCGTCTTTATTCTATTATTCATCTTTCACTTTACGAGTAAGTTTCCTTACTTGGGATGTACTCTTTGATTTTATTAGAGGTAGAGACGCGACTTTAAGCCTGACTATGTATTTCTAAAGCGTTACTCAACAGCTTATCGTTTTCACCAAACCAATCTTTTTTTGACCTAAGATTTCAAGAACCGTGTTAAAAAGATTTAACGATAAATGTTTTCAGCAATCATTAATGTTTCCTTTTTCAGGTTCGATATTAATTATGTTATTGTTCAGTGCTTTTCTATAGTTTGCTAGTGTGTCTGCTGACTCTAATTTTCTCAGATGAAGCCCTTTAGGTTTTATTCTGCAAGATCTATATTACGGATGAAGATGTAAGTTTAGTTTTGTGATAACCAGCCTATGGTCTGACCAGTAGGTAGCACCACGCCTAACTCTCGTGCACATGACTTCAGCGATATCTGTTAGGGAACGTACCTAAACCACGTAACCGGTTTAGGGGAGGGAGGGGGTGTCTTCAAGTACCAAGCTTGGTCACAGGAGGAGGGAGGGCATTAGGTTTTCGTCACGTAGTCACATATTCTAAAAGAAATCTCGCACTTTTAAAACTCACAGGCAGTAACACTGACGTACTTATACCAAAACATCAAGTAACTGAAAACTTACAGTTTGAAGGGCAGTGCAGTTGACAAGCAAATCAAGCAAGAGTTTGTGCCGATATAACAATGTCGTACAATCGACTGGACATTCATTGCATTCATTAAATATTACAAGGATTCCTTGTCAATGCTTGCAATACAGAAAGAAAGCAAAAATACTTGTTTTTTGTACATTATGTCCCTGTATGTGTTCAAAGTGTTTTTATGTAACTTTTTCCAACTTGATAATATTTTTTCTGTTCTCTGGCCGGAAAGTGGCCACATTCTGGCTCCTGCGCTAAGCGAAGTTGCCACTTTCCAGCTGCATCATGCTGAAAAGTAGTGTCACTGTACCTTGGCCAATAAAAAAGAAAGCCACAGATCATAAGTTTTTCAGCTCCGGGTTCGCCTCGGCTAGCAATTACATGTGATCTCAGACTTTTCATATTTTACTAGTCTATGCTTTTTTATGTTGTGTACTTTGTATTACAATCTGTCTCCTTTTTGAGACAATAAAAAGTATATTTGTCGGACATAACCCATCCTCTCCCCGGGAGGGTGGCGTATCCATAAGGGATTTCCCCACGGAAATAAGAAAAAGGTATCTAACGTGGACTACTCGTAAACTTCTAAGTTGTTAAGCTTCACTGATGGACAGATACCTTTTCTTAAGGTAAAGATAACACCACTTTGCATTCATTATATGATATAATAATTTGCATTCCTTCGCCATACTTTTAACCAGATAGATATGTCATTTAGTCCGTTATACAGGATTTCCGCTGTCATCGTAGAAACCTGGTGAGATACTAAAATTGAGACATCTTCAACAAATGTTTCAGAAGCGATACAATTTGAAGTAGTTAGGTCACACGTATATATCAGATAGAACATTGTTCCTAAAATACTATATAGTAGCACTCCTGCATTGGTAAACACAGGCCAGAGTGTGTGAATCAGTGATGATTATAATAAGTAACGAACTAAATTAATTTCACTTTTTCTTGTTCTTTTCTTCTTCTTCAGAACAATTTACTTGCCTTGAAAAGTAAATAAAACAAAATTGTTAAAAAGACAATATAGTTCATATTACAAATATACGAATTTCAATTATATTTGTTCTTGGAGTCCAGTAACCGCACGCCTCACGCACATGTTCACAGTGAACAGCACATTTTTGTTAAATTCTAGCTAATTAGGTCAAACCTTAAGCACCTATGTTTCTAATTGATTTTGGACGACAATCGAGTGCAGACTATCCTCCATAAATATTTCTACTGTCTAAACTTTCAACCTGTATATATCGTTTTTATCTATTGTTACACAATACGTATAATCACCCAGTCGGTCAGGAAAACCAATAAACACTCTGAAGATACTGTAACTCTTTATCCGGGCAGAGCTTCGCCTTACAGTAACTTCCACATAGGAGTGCGTGCAGATCAGCGACACTTGCCCTTTATATGCTGAACTCCCACCAATGTAGGTAGCCTCACACCGGGGTGAATAATGAATAGCCGACCAAGGCGTTCGAGTTCGAGGTCATTAGTAACACCCCCGATAAAGTCAATAGCGCGGTATCGCAGGTCAATAGTGGTTCCCCGGGTGGCATTGTAGTCTCGCCTCTCGGGTATGTCATAGCGGTACCGGACGTAGTCATTAACACTATATTAATATTATCTAGAAGTAATAAATGCCCTCCTTTATCTTCCATCTACATAGGTGAAGCAGTTGCTCTATTAGAAGCTAGCAAATATATACTATCACATAAATTAGATCAAATTATCACATTGACACGCTCTAAGTTGCTTACAAGCTATTCAGAATAGTCAGATTTTTTCTAAAGTCCCCAGTTATCATAATCTTTAAATTTCATTTGTATCAAAGTCTTTTTTTTCGAACTGACTACGCTGTTGACCTGGACAGGTCTTTACAGTTTCACCGAACTATTTTGTATAAATGTTATTATTTAAGAATTTGTATGGATACTAGGACATAGTGGGATCAAGCATAATGAAGTTGTTGATCTTCTTGCTAAAGAAACTATCCAGACTGGATATTTTAGTTATTAAAAAACCTATGTTCAGGATTTATGTTCTCTAGCTAAGACTGATTAGTTTGCATCACGGCCCTTCAAACTGGAATGTATCCAAACAAGTTAAGCACAAATCATATGCCTCCATCACATCATCAGATAACAATTCGAGTAAGCCATGGTTTTATAAGTTTCGTGACTGTTGCAAGTTTGCTGCATCTACTATTTGCAGACTAAGGATTTATCTATAGACAAATGCTCTCCAGTCCATCTTGCAAAGTTCAGAATCAGGCACAACGCAATATGTGAATGCGGGTTGGATGAGCACATTGGCTAGACCACTTTTTTATTCAATGGCCCCAATTTAGTATATTTCTTATATTATATTTTACCTAACAATATACCGCGTCTATCTGATTTTAACAAGCAAAGGCACAAAGGCTCTTATATGTCAGAAATGTCTACAATAAATTAATACACACCGTTAAATCTCAATATTATAACAAACATCTTACAGACAATAGCAAAAATCCCAAGAAGTTATGGAAAGGAGGAAAGAAAATATGTTAAATGAAAGATAAAAACCAAATAAATGAACGGAGAATAATCCCTGTTTAACACTCTCACACTATATAGTTATAGTGGTTATCCACTTCTTCATTAATATTGGTAAAACACTTGTAACTCACAACTCTAGAGCAGTTGGATATTACTGAGGATAAATTAGCTAGATCCAGCTACTCACCATCAAAAACCCGCGTTCATTTTTCATGCATCTCACTGATTGTCAGGAAGAAGCTTCACTGATAAACAATTTAAACAACGAAACCGAACCGAAACTCTTGAACTTAACGGTTTAAAAAATGATCTTTAAAAATAAATCTGTCCTTACGTGGTCGTGCCTCTGACGCATATCTTTAACATTAGTCTTACAGTTAGCGAATCTCCCGAGTGTTGGAGGATAGCCTCAGTAATTCCAATACATAAGGGAGGCACTAAACCCAATTATAGACCAATATCCCTTCTGCCTACTCTGTCGAATCTTTTCGTAACGTTATTAAACGCCTCAGTTACTACTTAGAAACACATAATATTCTTACGCCTACGCAGTTTGGTTTTCGCATAGGAAATAAATACGTCCACTGAAGATGCCGTACATCTTTTAAATACAGTAGTAGCGAAGTAGGAAAAAGAAATGTATTGGCCTTTTTCTCGACATAGCTAAAGCTTTTGATACAGTCCCCCCCCCCCTACTGTTTAGTAAACTTGAGCGCATTGCTTTTCAAGCTATCTCAGAAATAGAAAACAATTTGTTTCGGTAGGTGACGTTGTCAGTGATACTAGCGACATATGTTTTGGTGTACCGCAGGGAAGGTCATTTAAAGCCATACTCGTTCCATTATTTACATTAATGACATTTCTAACGTATTAATACAATACACAATTCGGAGACAATTAGCTATGCCGACGATACTGCCATTATATTTAGTAGCAAAACATAGAAAGAGGTGACATTGCAGGCAAATCAAAGTCTATCGAAAATTACAAAGCAGTTACGAAGAAACTTCTTACAGTATTTTTTCTAAAACCCACTATATTTGTTTCCATAAAACAAGAGCTTCTGCACCTTCTTATCCATTGTGTGTTAAAAGCGCATACTTGTTTCTTAAATGATCACGACAATTCATGAAATTGCGCTCGCATACACAGAACTTTGCAAACTAGATAGCTAGGGGTCGTCCTTGATGAGAGTTTGACATTCAAAGAACGTATAGAAATATTATCGAAGCAGATTAGAAAATTAATAAGTATTATGAAATGATTATGAGATGGTGTCTCGGGATACTATAATTCTAGTTTATAAGGCCTTAATTCGATCCTTACTTCAATACCGCATGTCATCCTGGGGTAATGAATCCAGAAAAGGCCCGCCCAAAAGTCTCTTTTGAAGGTTATTTTTAGAAAACCTTATCACTACTCCACAATAAATTTTTATGAAGAAGCCAAAGTCCTTACAGTGCCATAATTATACATTTAAAAAATGACCCTTACTTATCACAAATACGTTAGAAAACACCTATCATTAGACAGTGATGTTAAGAATTCCTTTGACGTTGCTTACACTCAGCGCTTCAATATAAAAACACCCAAATTTAACACTATTTTCGCTCAACGCTTTAGTGAATTTGCCCTCCCATTCATATATATAGACAAGAGAAAAACACTTTGAATTAATTAACTAAGAATTCAGAGAAGTAAAAGCAAGTGTCACAAAATGGTTATTAGTTTTGACATACGAGGAGACTGAAAATATTCTTCATATCCTATCTTAAACAAGAAATGAATATAAATACAATTTTAAGATCAATTTACGACCTACCTACACTTATATACGTCCTACTTAAATATGATAACTGTGTGTGTTTTTATATCTGCTTGTATGTGCTTTAACTATTTAATTTGTGTTAAATTGACAGCTTGATATATATTTTTAGCAATTTTCAATAAAAAAATAATAACAAAAACGTTTTAACTTCAATCAGTCGATTTAGCAACATCCTACTGAACGTAGCTATACTCGTATACCACACTTAATATGGATGGGCCGACGCTCCACACAAGAATGACCCACGGAGACGTTTCGCCTCGCCCTTCACAGGCCATCTCATTCGATATGTCAGGTCAAGTCCAGACCAGCTCATCGAACACGTCGGGACATGTCAGGTCCAGTCCACCAAGAACAATCAAATATAACGTTAGCCGATACAGAAATACTGAACATAGTTACCAAGAACCACCGTTCGTACCGTAGATTTGAATAGCTCAACTGTCTGAGCGAGAATGTCCCCAATAACTCAACCGATTCGTCTTTTATAGCATTCAGTCAAGTCACGAACAGCCGATAACTTTCGACCAATGGCGTCACATGTCATTAGTAACACCACGGATGTAGTCAATAGTACGGAAAGTGCTAACAATATGTATATTTAAATTTTTATTAATCTTATCTGTCTAATAAGTATTGTAATGTAATCGTAGTAATAATAGAGATGTGAGAGAGAGAAATGTAAGACTAAGCCACTTACGGCACTAACAAGTAATAAATATTGTAACGAATTTTCGGTCAATTATTCGCGACATCGGATTCAGTTCCTATTGTCGGAATTTACAGTTGATTTTTTATGCCGAATAAATCATCTTTGTTAAATAAAGACTTTTTATTTATTAAATTATTATGTAAATTTATATATTTATTTAAGACATGATGTCTGTAAACGTTTTGTTTGTCTTTGCCTATTTCACTGGCCTAATCTGGAAGAACTAAATTATATAACAAAAATTGAATACTGTCTATACTATTAGGGTAGTGATTGTCCCATGATTGAATTGACACTGGCAGAATTCGTATCTACGAGACTCCATTATTAAAAAGTTGAAGCTAAAGTTTGTGAGTTTGGATGTTCGGGGTAATCTCTGGTTCTACTGGTCCAAATTTTAAAATTATTTCATTGTTAGAAAGGTATGTTAGACTACTTTCTATTTTAGTAAATATTTATTTTCAATAAGTGATCATAATAAATGTAATTAAAATCAACAAACATTAGGGCCTGTGTTACGTCATCGCTACAAACCACAATTGCTGACTGAGTTTCCAATCCCACGGCACGGCAGGTGTTCAAAGTATTACTCCATCGTTACACACCACAATCGCTGACTAAGAGTGTATATGAAAGCCGAGTTCCCAGTCCCAAGTTGCGGCAGGTGTTCAAAACAAGGTGTCAGCAATTTCGACGGTATAACAGATGCACACGTTTAATTGCAACGTTCGGTGGTCTGACTCCTACGTTCCCAGCTCCCCGTTCCTCGGGCCAAGTATAAATACTGGGACGAAACGACCATTAAGACGGTAGTCCCGTGAAGCTGTTAAGACCTTGCTAGGTCAATAGCGTAGTCATAGTAGAAAAAAAAAACCATTAAGACAGTGTTAACCTAACGTCGGTAGCATTCACCTGCTATTTGCCTTTTATTTAATAAACTAGCTGTACCCGTAACACCGCACGCATTTTTTTTTAAATTGTATTAAATAGATATCAAATTGTGAGACCATATACAATTATAGAAATGCTCTTTAAAAGCAATTGTAAGTACGACACGCACGCCTCTTGCAGTAACATATAACGTATGCATTAGATACATAAATACTAACAGTGTGTCAAATGAGGCTTATCATCAGCAACATATTTAGAATCTTATGCCACCATATAACTAACTACCTCAGTGCTCACTTACACTGTATAAGGAACTAATGAAAAAATGATTTAAAGATAGATAATGATATAGTATGTCCATCAATAAGTAATACGTTTATGGTCTAATATCGTATTAGATATACCCCTTCTATTTTTAAAATTACTCTTAATAATTATACTGTTGAATTGTAAACATGAACGAGGTGACGTCTTGAAATCTTACATAAATATAAATCAAGATATAAATCAGTTTTTAATATTTGACTATTTAAATAGTGCTCACTGAACTCGATACAATATTCTTATATGTTACTATAGTTACTGAGTTATGTAGAAGATAGCTCGTTAAATATAATTAAAATGGTCACTAAGATGACCAAACATATTTTTGCTAAATTTCATGCGGATGAAGTAACAGCTAATCTAAAATAGAATAACCTAAATTACTTCTTATACGGTCAGCTAGCTGCCAGTGAAAGTCCCGTGAAAATTGATCAAACGGACATAACACTGCGGGCGATGCCACGGTTAACAGTTAGTCTAAATTAGAGTAGCCTAAGTAACCCGCAATAATTTAGCTGCCTCCCAGTGAAATTCCCGTCAGAATCGCTCAAGCCGTTTCGGAGATTAGCCGGAACAAACAGACAGACAGACAGACAGACCCGACTAAAATTTTAAAAATTGCATTTTTGTTATCAGAAGCGTGTAAACTTTCATACCCAATCAGTAAAAAAATTAATTTGATATTACATACAGACACTTCATTTTTATTATATGTATAGATTAAATTAAAGTATTTTTTTATCCTCCGGCTGTGACCTTCGTAATTCGTGCGCTGCTTAAATGATTAGCAATAAAGGAATAAAATCTATAGCAAATTTATTTATTACTGTTAACTTTACAACTTGAGTAGAGAAAGTTTAAAGAACTACTATGTGTTTCTAGCTAACGCTTTAGCTTCTAGGCGGCAAAGTTAACGTACTTGGTACAGCTTTCAAATTTCGTGGTATAGCTGATGTACTTGGCAGTAGAACTTCCGAAGTACTTGAGAAAAGTGATCTACTTTGTCGGCCTCTCAAAGTTACCAGCGAATTTGGTGAACTCTGTAGAGCACTCGAAGTTCCCTGCAAAGGTTCCTCGACCCGAGAAAACGCGTATTCTGTAGATACACCGCCTTCAGCGACTGGAAGATCTGAGAAAAACGTTATTATTAACACATTTCACAGTAAGTGTTTCTATGAGATAAGTAATTTTTCTATGCTTATAGTCAGTAGGCAGACTGTGGCGAAGTGCCGCCCGGTTGAGATTTTTTAGTGCAAAGTTACAGACGTCCTTGCCATGAATCTTTATAGCAAAAAGTTTATCCTTGCCTACTATGTATATAGAAAAATAAAAAGAAACGGGGAAAAAAAGGTTTTAGATACATCCAATTTTATAAAAACGGTAGGAATTTGGCGCCTATCATAATCTTGTCAATAATCAGTCTTCTGATAACATAAATGCAATTTTTAAAATTTTTGTCAGTCTGTCTGTCTGTTTGTTTCGGGTAATCTCCGAAACGGCTGAACCGATTTTGACGGGAATTTCACTGGCAGATAGTTGAAATTACAGCGGGTTACTTAGGCTACTCTGAATTAGACTAGCTATTAACCGCGGCTTCGTTTGTAGTGCTATCTCTTCTATCGCCTGCATACTATATTGAGCCTAGTTATCAGATCTTACAGCCCACCTGGTGATTCCGCGACGAAGCAGAGATCGTCGGCATATACAAGTTCGGTAATGAGATTGCAGGCTACCTTGGTGCGTGCTTTTAGCCTGGCAAGATTAAAAATACCGCCATCTATGCGGAACCCTATGTGAGTTCCTAAATAATTGATAAGTAGTCTCTTTCACCAGAACAGAGAAATATAGATCAAAAAGTGTCGCTACCAGTACACACCCTTGTTTTACACAGCAGGTGACAGGGAAATATTCCGTTCTCTCGCCTTTAACAGTTAGACAGACAGTCAAGCTGTCGTGAAGAAGTCATACCAAACGTATAAATTTATCCGTGCAGCCAAGTTTTGCTAGTACTCTCTATAAAGCTTCTCACAATAGCAGTTTTACGTTCTCGACGCAAATTGTTAGGTCAGTCAATTATGGGAGTAAGAACATTCCATATAGCAAAAATCATATATCTTTGAATTATATTGGTTTTTTTTCCTTTCGTGTCGATCACGAAGTCATGGGATGCGCAGGTGGCCGTGGCTCAGTAGCCGAAGCAGTCCTCGCAAAATTATTTGGGAGTGAACATTTGTTTGGGGCACCTTTTCTAACCCTCTCCTCGGCTGACCGAGGAAAGCAACGTGTCTTTGTAAATAGAGCTTCTTTGTCACATAGGGTGCTGCACTGTCGTGCCCAACGCAGTTCACTGCTTTAACTCACCCCAATCCATCTGTGTGTAGATATCAGACAAAACTCAGTATACACCAGTACCGAGCCTCTCTACCTCTACTTATCGCCACAGGACTTGAGTTTTTCATAGTCCATGATACAAAAGCTTGGTCTGTTACGCTAGATATATTACATATGTGCGCAATACATGAATGCACTCCCTCGTACATACCCTCCTTGTTCCAATGGAACAGCATACCGCTACGATCAGAGGAGTGCTGGATGTAGTGTCTGGTGAGCGGTACATCAGCTCCTACCATCACCTTAAGGCCGTTCACAGATGCCTGACTGTCTCGCCACCGAAAATGGATTGCATTGCTGCCGAGATAGACCTGCACTAATGCAGGGAGTAACCGTATAAACTCAAGCATCGAGATGCTCGAGACCCCTCCATCAGGTTTAACTTACGGACCGACGTGGTTACCGGGGTGTGACGGCTGTGTACAAAACAGATACTGGGAGCCACTGATGCGAGTTTATGGGCCATCAGCTATTTCTCATGAGACTCTACCACCTTACAAGATCGCTCGGCAAAATCTTAGCAGACAGTCCGCTACACTTTAACCACCGAAAATATTAATATACGAACATAGATAATATTAACACAAGATGTGCGACCTTATTTTTGAAGTAAATTTCTTTAACAGGTAACTGGACGACAATGCAACGGAAGTCCGTTACGACAATATGGCGTCACGCTTCTGTAACATTCGGTTTTTAATTATTTTTGATATTTTGTTTTAATTGAGATAACGAAATGGAGACGGAGAACATAAAGACATTGCTGGCATAATGACATTGCAAACATAAAGACACACTAGTATTTCCTGCTGGAAGAATAATGTAAGGAACAAAGAATAAATATAAGGATTATTTTCGAGATAAGCGTACCTGTCAACTTGACGGATTCCGTTGAGATAGGTATATGGATCTCAAAAAGTAGAAGGCTTAGGAAAAAGAGTGAGTGAGTGAGAATAAATCCTTTGGAAAAAATGATTAAATTACTATTCAAAAAGGTTGAAATCGATCAAGAGGTTTTCGAGATATTTCATTGCAAATTTTGAATTCCGTCAAATTGACGGGTTCCGTAAATCTAGTATAAACGTCAAAAATGTATGCTTTGAATTTAATTTATTTTAGACGAGGATATAAAAACTTGGTTTTTCAAGTAGCATATTTTATCAAAGAACTATACATTTCTAGCTTACCTGTCGGCGACGTCGGATTGGTTGGGTGAGCTTTAGACGTTCCCGACATACCTGACGTACTTGGCTGGGACGACGAAGCATCTGGAAAATCTGAAAAACAACGTTTATTTATTACTAACTTCTGCCCGCAACTTCATCCGCATAGAATAGTTACTTTTGGCTAACGCTAACACGCAGCGAAAGCTCTCAAATGAAAAAAAAAACGATTTTGAATCATTCTTCTTTGGTGCTCCGCTCCTACTGGTTTTAGCTTGATGATATATAGCCTATAGCCTTCCTCGATAAATGAGCTATCTAATACAGAAGGAATTTTTCAAATCAGTAGTTCCTGAGATTAGCGCGTTCAACCAAATTAGTTAAAGAATACTATGTTTCTCTCGTACTTTCCTCGAGCCGTCATTCAAATTACAATAACCTATGATAGAGTGGACCGATTTTAATGAAACAAAGACTAAGTTACTCCCGAAGATATGGTTTATGATAAAATCGAACTGAAATAGTTTCGAAAGTATCCGATACAAAATACACATAAGGGTTGTTGAGGTATGTATGCTTGGTACACATATATGTTTCAACAACTCATATATGTATGAATAGTTTAGCTTAACTTAGGTTAGTTCAGATAGGTCGCGAATTGCATGAAACAGGCAACAGCCAAGCCGAGGTGTGCCGTGCACCCTTGAGCTGGTTGCCCAAATAAAATCGGCTGAGTGGCTTAACCGCTCGCCTTAGTAGTTCGGTGAAGCTGTTAAGACCTTGCTAGGTCAATAGCGTAGTCAGTTCGAGAAAAAAAAAGTGTTCATTAAACAGACAGATAGACATTTCAAAAAATGATTGAATTTTATTACTTATTCCTAGACACCTGCTATAATTTTTTCACGAAAATCGTAAAAGTACAGACATGTTACATTTACATTCTTATTATATGTATAGACTAGCTGTTACCCACGACTCCGCGCTTTTTAAAAATGTATTAAAGAAATGTAAAATTGTGAGTGGGTGTGTACATTACAGAAACGCTTTTTCAAAAACATTTGTAACTACGACACGCACGCCAACTGTAACATGTAACGTGTACATCTATATCTATACATTACATATAATAAAAATGTGACCTGACCGCTGTCTGTACATGAAATATATATGAGAAAAACTATTATTAGGGGTCTTTATAAACGCAATAGAACCCAAAACAAGCGCTCTGATGCCCGGTTCCTGAGGTACTCGGTTAAACTACCATTAGTTATTGACTCAATAAAGTTATCCATAAGATAAACTGCCAATGTGTTTCTGAATACACGACGAGTTGTTAAGAGCCTGCCCAGATGAGGCTACATATATCCAGTCCAGGTGGTGCGGCGCATTTCCTATTTCGAGCGTAAAACGCGTGCAATGAGCGAGACTCTCAACTCTCGCGTAGTTCGCGCGAGTGCCGCGCGAGTCGAGATACTCAGGCGCCATTGCTGCATCCAGCACTACGCGTGTGTCTGTGACGAGTCGGTCGTCTATCCGTACGACGTATGCGACATTTCCTAGGGTAGAAACGCGCGTAAAACGCGGTATCTGGACGCAATATATTTTGAAGCGCGCGAGTCTACTCGCGCGTAAATCGCTTCGTCTGGACAGGCTCTAAATAACTATGAATTCCTACTGGTTCTTTGATGTTCACTAGATGGCTCTTTTTTACCAAAAAGATGATATAATTCATATTACATACAAATATATGACTTTCAATTATGTATATTTATGCTTGGACTCCAGTAAGGCACACGTCTCACGCGGTTGTATAATATTTTTGATCAATTTCACACGGACGAATGCACAGATAGTAGTTAATCACTACATAGCGTACCAACTCAAATAAAAAAAAAACCATTAAAATCGGTTCACAATTGACGAAAAAATCGATTAACATACATAAAAAAATACATACAACCGAACATAGTAACCTCCTTCTTTTTCGAAGTCGGTTAAAAAGAAAGTGCTCTGTCAGATTATTTGTTCGCGATAAAGTAAAAAACGACCATTTTCATACCGTTTTCACCAGTAGATGATGATTGATGAATCATGGGGAAGGTTTAGGTATAATTTGTCAAGGTTTTCATTTTATTATCGAGGCGGTACAACTTCTTTCGAGCCCGCACGTTATTTTCCCGTAAAAGCTCCGTGAAAGTCAGTTCAACCAATTGGAAGATAGTAGGATATTGCGGAAGAAGTCTTGAGTAAAAAAATAAAATAGTCTAAGTTACTTCTTATAAGGTGAGATATCTGCCAGTGAACGTCCCGTGAAAATCAGTTCAAGCATTACGGATATTCCACTGCGGCCGAAGTCGAATAAAAAACCTAAATTACTTTTTATGAGGTCTGTTATCTACCAGTGAATACCCCGTGAAAATCGGTCCAACCATTTTGGAAATAGCCATGCGGATGAAGCCGCGGACAAATAAAATAGAATATATCAATCGCTATAATTTCGGCTATCTGGCAGTAAAAAGTAAAATTCCCGTTAAAATAGGTCCAGCCGTTTTGGAGATTACCCGGAACAAACAAACAAACAGACAAAATATAATAATACAAAAGAAATATTTTAAAAAATGTGTTGTTTGTAGCCACATCCATTCACAAAAAGTGGTTATTTTAATTTTACATACACACGCTTTATTCTTATAATACGTAATAGATTACAAATAAAAAATTGGAAACAAAACTAAGATAGAATAGAAACACAAAATAAACTTTGAAAATGTTTACGATAGAAAATTACCACGTTACCGTAACGTATATAATAAATACTAACTCTATTACGTAGCGAAAGCTCTGCTTTCAAAAGGGAAAAAACCGGTCTTAGTTATGGTATATAGCCTAAATAAAGCCTTTCTCGATAAATGAGCTATCTAAAACCGAAATATTTTTTTAAATAGAACATGCAGTTCCTGAGATTAGCTTTATGTTTTTTCGAACTCACTATGCTATTGACCTAGTAAGGTCTTAACAGCTTCACCGGACTACACCTGAGATTAGCGTGTACAACAAACAAGCAAACACAACTCTTCAAACTTTTATATTAGTATAGATAATATTTTCCCATATTTTCAATAAGTAATACGTTTATGGTATAAAATGTTATTCACTTTAGATCTAATTAAAATAAATATGAGCTGAATTCTCATAAATCAAGCTATAAATAAATCAAGCTATAAAATTAGATATAAAACTTTATAGCTAACCAGTTTTTAATATTTAACAATTTAAATAGTGCTAATTGAACTCGGAGCAATATTCTTATACGTTACTATGGTTACTGAGTTATGTAGACCAATATCACGGCAAATAAAACAAAATACCCGCCAAAATGGTCAAAAAGACAATATAATTCAAATTGCATAAGTATATACAAACAATTTCAATTACATTTATTCTTAGAGTTCAGTACAGCGTACGCCTCACGCACATGTTTACAGTGAACAACATATTTTTGTTAAATCATTCAGACGAAGTCGTAAGTAACAGCTAGTCTAAATTAGTTCCTATAATTTCAGCTATCAGCCAGGGAAAGTCCAGTGAAACTCTGTAGAACCATTTTGGAGATAGCACTGCAGACGAAGCCTCGGCTAGTAGCTAGTCTAAAATATAATAGACTAATTTGCTTTTTATATAGTGAAAATCGTTTATAGTTTAGCAGCAAAGGATAAAATACGGATTGAAGGATCCCTAGAAATTAAAATATTAAAAATAGAAATTTGATTCAATAAAGTTTTTTGTTGATAATTTATTGCTTAATGTCGACTCCCATCCATTCATTTTTACAAAATAAAAATTCTTCAGTTTGCAAGTGACAAAAATGTTCAAAAAATTTTTCCCCATATTATTTATATGGAAAAATTTAAAGTTTGTTTGAGGACCTCTAAAAATTGAAATTAAGAGTTGTCCTTTGGACATAATTTCTGTTTGGATATATCCTATATTTTGGGGTGAAATATTAATAATTAAATAAAAATTGGAACACCCTAATATTTATATTATTTATATATAT
>MU158749.1:1125401-1192769 GCA_015888305.1 Antheraea pernyi | reverse complement strand
TATATATATATTTATATATATATATGTATGTATGTATGTATATGTAGGTATACAAGAATGCTCATAAAGTATATACTGAAATGAATTTCCTAGTATAAATACTTGATTATATATTTACTCATTTTTGTATACAACTATATAGTATACCCACAGATAGACGTAATTACATATACTTAATTTATGTTTAATGTGAAGGATAACATATGGCCCTCTCCTAAACTCCTATCTCCAAAAAATAGAATAAGCATACATAAATATATACAGTCCCCTGCCATATTATTAGACGCACCATAAGATCTTATATAAAATATTAATTATTAGGTGATACTGTACAGATGTATTGTTTTTATGAGATACAATGTATATTTACTATATTATTAATAACGTAAATATCTGTAAAACTAAGAAAAAATATGTATTTATTGACTCTCAAACAAAAATAAAGAAAATGTAATAAAAAGTTAATATTTTGTTGATCCACCTTTGGCTGCTATGAGAGCTTTAAGTCTGCACGGCATGTTATCAATGCAAGACTACTGTATTCTACATTTGAGGATGATGATTCCAAACATGAATAATCTTTTGAGTTTTGTTTATAATCACCACTTTAGTCACTTCTCTTTTTATGTATAAATTCATTCAAATTTTAGTTCAATTCAATTCAATACAAATTCATCTCCTGAATAAAAGTTTATTAAATAAATACTAATAAACCTTTAAATATAATACAACTGTTTATAAACTTCGTCGAAAACATGTATTTTGTAAAAAAAACAACAGTTCATCTAATAATTTCGCCAGGGACTGTAGCTATGTTTTATTTTCATATACAACTATGCATATGGAGATGTGTTCAGCTGAGAAATAGTAAATAATATATTATTTAGTCTATAAAATCCAACCCTACAACATTAGTCATAATTATGTAAACAATGCAACAGCAATCCTCAGGAAGTAGTATCAGCTACACACTGTGGTGTTATATGTAAACACTGCAAAATTCATTCAGAAGATTCCTCTCCAACTGTGTATACTAAAAATATAAATAGGGTTACATACTGAACTCCATTGAGTAGTGATTAGTAATGGAGTATGGTATGGTTGGTATTTGAAACTCGCATCTTGAAATGAGGTTTGAGAGCGGGTGGGATGGGTGGAGGATGGGAGTGACAACCACTCTATACCACTCCCCCTCGTGGAAAGTCATAGTTACTGAGATATTGATGATCAAAGTTTTCCGGTTATGGTGTTTCCAAATAATCATTGTTAATTTTGTATGTTAGCAATTTAGTTGAATTATAAAAGTATACATTCTGATAGAAACAATATACAAGTTAAGCATTATTTACACTAAACTTCTGTCCTCAGTTTTCACCCAACTATTTCACATTTATGGTTTTAGTGGTAATTATTTTTTAAAATTTTATACCAACACACTTGCACAAGGAATCTGATAAGTGTTCATAATACTAACCAACATAGAGGTCTAAGGCTAGAGCAAAGCGAAGCCCTAGCCCTGTATTAACCTAACCTGCATCAATTGGGTTCGGTCTGACTAGTTCACTCACTCGCCTGTGCTATATGTGGAAAGGCTTTGTGATCACAAAAATAAATTTACATTTGATTCTTTGTTTTTTGCTAAATGTAAACGACTTAGGCTAGAAAACAGCAAGAATCACTTCAGTTCAGTCCTAGTCCCCTATTAACCTAACATGACTCAGCCGGGTTTGCTCGGACAAGTTTGCTTATTTTGCTCGCTCTCCTGTGTTATATATCAAAAGGCTTTGTGATCATATACAGATAATTTATACTTGATATCTGTTTCTTTTTTATCTAAATTAATAATTATAGAACAACAATAAGTTAAGTTAAATTAAATTATCCTATTATAAAACTTTAAAAATGCAGATGTATCAGTAAAATCACTTGCCTTTCACGTAAATCCAAACACATTAAAAAAGATACGAGTATACGCGAAGTGACGGCTGTGTCGGTAAAAAGGGGTGAACAACCCCTATAAAAAACAATTCTTAGCAAACCCTAAATTCAAGATACGAATTTTAAATGCCAACCCGATTCCTTTTCTTGGTGGTAACCAGGAGTTCTAATGCTGACGATACAGAATAAGTACGGTTACATAATCTTTCTTGTGCTTATGTGGGGGGTCAATTCGTAAGTATTCAAGTCACTTCTGATGATACCCGTGATAACAATAATTATAATTATTTAAATAATTTTTATTCTTCTAGATAATATACAAATTATCTTTGAACAAATAAATCAAACATCTATTGTATTTGTGAATTGTGATTCCAATTTCCATTATTCTAGGCGATTCTAGGGATGGCGATCTGAGGTCGATTTGCTTTTCTTTGTAATTAAACATAAAACCCGAAACAATATTTTATAATGGGAAAAGAATCTAAAAAAAAGGCTTGTTAAAAAAGGAAACAAATTAAGAAATTGGTTTTAAAATAATCGATTAAGTAGTAGAGCCACGAAAAAAGTATCGATACTTTGTGGTATTGAGTACTTTTCCTTTCGATACTGATACTTTTGTACTCGATACTTTGTATTCAATACTTTTTATCAGGTATTGTATCAAAAAACTTACAGAAAATTTTTAAACTTGACCTTACGATTCATGTGTATAACAACGCCATCTAGTTCAATCGTACTTTCTAAAACATTAAAATTGTTACATCTATTCACAGACGTTGAGTTCCTATCCTTTCTTTCATTCATTTCACTAGTTCGCCGTTCTATAATAATAATCTGATTGAATATTGAAGTTTAAAAAAATTCAGATATATGAATTTCAATTATATTTATTCTCGGAGTCCAGTACAACGCACATCTTATGCACATGTTTACAGTGAACAACATATTTTTGCTAAATTTCATGCGGACGAAGTCACGGGTAATAGCTAGTCTAAAATAGAATAACTTAAATTTCTTTCTATAAGGTCAGCTATCTGTCAGTTAAAGTCCCGTGAAAATTGGTCAAACTGTTTTGGACATAACACTACGGACGAAGCCACGATTAACAGCTAGTCTAAATGAAAATAGACTAAATCACTTTTTATAATGTCCGCTATCTGCCGGTGAAAGTCCCGTAAAAAACGGTCGAACCGTTTTGGAGATGGTATTACGAACGAAGCCACGGTTAACAGCAAGTATAAATTAAAATTGCCTAAATTACTTTTTATAAAATCAGCTATTTGCCAGTGAAAGTCCCGAGAAAATTGCTCCAACCGTTTTGAAGACATCATTGCGGACGAAGCTACGGTTAACAACTAGTCTAATTTAAAGTATACTTAGTAACCCGCTGTAATTTGTAATTGTTATTGTAAGTTGTAATTGAATTTGTAATTTCCGTCAAAATCGGTCTAGCCGTTTCGGAGATTAGCCGGAACAGACAGACAGACAGACCGACAAAAAAATTAAAAATAGCATTTTGGTTATCAGTAACGTGTATGCTTTCATACCCGATCTGTAAAAAATATTTATTTTGATATATTACATACAGACACTTCATTTTTATTATATGTATAAATATAGATTAAATGTATTTACCAATGCCATTTGTTTACTTATGTTATGTTCTACTGAAGCTACTTACAAGTGACATTGACGGCCCGACGTATGCGTATTAGGCCCTATAAAAATTACTCGATACTTTTATGAGTGCGATACTTTTTTTTGATACTACTCATGAGTACAGTATAGTTACTTTCTATTCGATACCGTATCTCTATTTTCTAGTCATCGAATTTATAATGAATCGATTCGGCTCACCACGATTTGAATCGATTTAAAAATTGTTTTTTATTTGCTACAAAATTCCACGAATCACAAAAAGACCAAAAATCTACAGATTAACAAAAGCATTCTCGTCTTTTCTTCATCTGTGGCATCATCCATGCTAAATAAGGATGCAAGCAATACATCGATGTTTAAAACTCCTAATGTCGACGATACATCTCTCTGTATAGACGATGTTTTCTGAAGTGTATCTATTATTTTCTTTACGCACTCGCTTCCTCAGTCACAAGTAAAAATACAAATGATACATCAGTCTTTTAAAACACTGATCTATCGTCCTTAATATTTATGGTAAAATCCCTGATATTGATGATACATCGCTCTTTATAAACGATGTTTTATATTTGTAGTGCCGTCTTTTATATTATTTGCCTGATTGTGTTGATTTTAGAAACGGGCTACGATTAACTAAGAAAGGGATCGCTTACTGGGTATAAGGTAGACAAAATTATTGTTTTTGAGTTCTATTTCGTAAAATAAATATTAGTTACCTTGTTTTAAATATACATTTTATCATATTTGTTTCATTGTTTCTAAAATATCGAAAAAACATTGACATTTCGTTCATAAACATCGATGTTCTCGACATCGGAGCTTCCAACAGGAAACATCTATGTTTTTTATGAACGTTGTTTCATCCCTAAATTGTTGCCAAAGAAAAGAAATTATTTTCTCTGATTGATAATAAAGACAAATGTGTTTATATTTTAGTGTCAACACGAAATAAATTTTTAATCGATTATAACCATAATCACAACCAACACGGCTTTGTATAGTTAACAACGTAATAATGTCAGAGGCGCTTGCGCCGGCTCCGGCCAGCTCCGGCACCGGCGCCACGGCGGCGCGGTAACACAATCGGACGCCGCGACGGCGCCGCTTCCCTTTTCAATATTAAGAACTATTTTATGCCAATATATTTACTGGTACAGTGAGACGCAATTTCTAACCAATTTACGGCACAGATCCCAGTACTACCTACAAAATTGGTATATATCGACCACGTTTCTTGCACCATACTTCAGTAAAGCGTCACAAAACAATACACAAACAATAATTTTAGTCTAATATATAATATATTTTTATTAGACCTTCACGTAACACACATAAAGAGAATTATAAAATACTCACATGGTGCACTTTGCTGCAACCAGTTTTCTACGAGCCATGCCTTCATAGCTGCTTCATTTTCGATGTTCGAATCCGTTCGCCACATAATACTACGAAATATTATAAGTAAATTTATTAACAAACGTCTTTTTCTTCACTAATACTTTGAAATTTAATCTACAACTACTTTGATTTTCAAGTACCTACATGAATTTAAACATAGAATGATAATATTTTACATTTTTTTTTGTCAGGTACTTTTCCTAATGACAATGGAAAATAGTTATTCTGCCTAATTTGATTGCATTTTATTATTATTTTAACGTTGACTAAAATTTCAAGTTACACATGTATTACATTAATAATATATCTAATGCGCTTGAATATGACTATTTAAATACAAAGTTATTGCTTTCTTCAGTAAATTATACTTAGAATAATTGCAAAAAGAAAGAAAATATAACTGAGGTATGTATAAAAGTTTCTGTAGTAGTAAAAAGTTGAAGTAGTAAAAGAAGAAGACTTCGTTACTACTAAACTACTTACTCAAACACGAACACATATATCTACGAGTTTAAAACATTAACAGTAAACTAAACAGAATTTTATTGTGACAATATTACCTGTTTTTTAGTATGCGAATATTTTATTGTATTTTCTCACAATACCGTCCACCGACGTGTAACACTGATGTTTCGACAATGTTCCTTGACGGCTTGGTTGAGTTTACGTCGCCACTGTCGCAGTTCTTAAATATACTTGAGCGCGAATCGTTTGAATTCATTTCGGATATTAAGCTTCAGTTTTCATTATTTTACTGGTTAATATACTTGTATTTATAGCTTAATTTATCCAAGCATAATGAATTCGTTTTTTTTTTTTTCTAACTGAGTTAATGAATTTGTTACTCTGTGTGACATACACCATTTACAAATTAAACATTTTTTTGTTCATAATATATGACTAGTCTTCACCATAAAATTGCATCACAAAATTCAAAATAATCTTACAATTCAGTCCTCATTAATCGTTTTGACGGTTGCGAATATAGCCGTAAATTCGGCGTTGGGCAAGGCGTCAAGAGATTAATCTTCTATATTTACTGGGGTGTGCCAAAAGAGCCGATTTTTTTATTTTCACTCTTCTTACCCTATAATGTCATAGAATATATCCAAACACAAATTCTGTCCAAAGGGTAGCTCTTAATTTTAAAAGGTTATCCATCGAATTTTAATTTTTTAAAATATTTTTAGGGTTTCTTTGTAGACTTTGATTTTAATGACTGTGGTACATGGCCTGGTGTTTGTTATATTCTCGATAATTTCCAATGTTCCATGTTTAATTTAATTGAACAGTAAAATTTGGTTGAAATGAAACAGTCGCGGTGTAAAAGCTAGAGTTTGGTCAGGGATAGCCGAGTGGAACAAATTTCTTTCGTGGATAATTTATTCATAGAGTAACCATCGTCGTGCATCTTTCCGTGGTCAGCTCTTCGAGCACTTTTCAGTGCGATCCCCCGCATCGTCAATCGAAGTCCAGTGTTCTGGCCACTCACTGGATACATATAACGGTGCTAACAAGTAACTGGAGCGAGCTGTTCGCTCGCCGGAGACCTCGCGGCAAACGGCGAAGGCAGTTAGAGTCTGGGATGTTTGGCCTTGGCGAGTTATGCCTAGTTAGGTTCAAGTATTGAAATCGCCTTTTTCCATCCCCGGGTGTTTGTTCGCGCGTAGCCTGGTTTCCCGATCTATGTTCTCGGTCCCGGTCTTATGAGGGCCCAAGGTCGGTTCTTTGCTGTGAGGCATTGCACTGTGCCCACAGCTCTCTTGGTCTGGACTCGCGATAGTCCCGTAACTTCATTTTGGCGTGTACCCCTGCCCCTCCAACAAGGAGGTTAGTTCTGTCCCCCCCACCTCCCTCAGGCCACGGAATAGCTAGTCAATCTAGCCTTAATTGGCTCGAGAAAATAGTAAAAAGGGTTGTAACACACGCCCCGCACCGTTCACAAGATCCTCAGGGCGAATTAGAATACGCGTCCTGTGTCTTTACCGCGAATTCCTTCGACTTGCTAGATTAGCCTTAGTCTCTGGAAGGACTCGAAGACAGAACTCCCACCGTTGTCCTCACCCCAGGCTCCAGCTCAGAGGCCGATTCTAATATGGACCTCGTTGTAGTTGTACCCGCCGTGTCTGTAGCTGTATCTGCCGCGTCTTCCGTGAATCCCGATAACGATGGTTACGAAACCATTTAACGTAAGAGAAAGAATTCGAAACCCACCCCCTCCACGTCTCGCACCTCCAATTTTGAGTCAGGTTCCGTACATCCAGCTTCACTCACCCGGCAAAAAGAATTCATCACTGTCACAATCTTACACAGATCACCCTAAATACGTGCACACACACTTACACATAAAGTGAAAGGGTTTTATTTTTTCTCTTATCAAACTGAGTTAGTTTAGTTCATTCCGTATTTATTACAACAGTTCGTTTTTGCGTAAATCATTTGATGTTAAGTGTATATCAGTTTTGCGTTTCTCAAGATAATTAGGTCAAACATTAAGCACTTATTTTTTAAATTGATTTAGAACGAGAAGCAAGTAATGAGTAATCTGTGAGAATATTGCAACTCTTTAACCAGTCATGCTGTATATGTAAAACATGTTCTAAATCTTATACCGGTGTATAAACTATTACCGTGCCAAGTTTTATCAAAATCCGTCCAGTAGTTTTTGCCTGAATTCTATATAAACGACGGACAGACAGACAGACAAACCGACAGACAAAAATTTTAATAACCATGGAAATGTATTGTCATTGGTTCCAAGCCCCACCGGAGTATTATATATTTAAAATATTTAATGTAGTTACAGTTTCGTTATTATATATATTATTATATATATGTATATAGATTTAGTCATCACAGGCACGCGAAAGAGGTGAAGGTGGAGCAGACTCGCCCGCACTCGTACCTCGTCTCTATAGAACCCACGTTGACATGTGTGTCAACGGCAGTGCTAGTCATAGTGCTAGTTGCAGTACAGTCGCGTTTGGAATAATTTCGTTGTCAGTTATAGGTTATTGCTATTTTGCTTCTTTTCTATTTTTTTTGTGGATATTGTTATTATTTTCTCTCTTTATTGTTACCTGCTGATATTTGTTATCATCAAAGGACCCATCAGCTTCGAATAATGATGTTTCTATGGAAAGCGTTACCCTACTATAAATAAATGTCTATTACGAATTATTTGTTTACTACGAATATATTCCATTTACAGTACCGCTATTGTAGCGACGAACATAATACTTATACAGTATATATGCAAGATATACTTACTCTACAGATAGAAACAAAATACTGTATAAACTGGATCGGTCAGTTAAAGTACGCAATCAAACAATACTCACCAACCAGGTAGTGACCAGATGATCTGGAGCTAATTTTAACTGATAAATAAAATAAACATTATGTAGAGAATTTTTATTATTTTAGTAACAGTAAACAACAAGTTGTTTATTTATAAATTTCTTGCTAGAACCATAATGGTAGTAGTAATGATATTCATTCCATAGGACAGACACCCTTGAATGATAACTGAGGCCCATAAAAACAATTTTTCCTTTTTACATATGCAGACCTGCCACTTATAAAATTAAAGTTCCATGTTATTAATTTTACAGGCAGTCCAAGTAAATGCAATTCTTTACCAAGGGCATTATGGTCTACATTATTGAAAGCACCATCAATATAAAAAAGAATGCTAATTAAAAACTTGTTACTACCAAATGCATTTTGTATATCCAAATGATTTAAACATTGTACAGCAGAGCGACGTCCCCTAAATTGAAACTGATTAAAAGGTAACATTTTTCTTATTCTATAAAATATTCAAGCCAATGTTTTATTAACTGTTCAAATATTTTGGCTGCACAAGAAGTAAGAGCTATAGGTCTGTATGAGCCATGACGATTGGCGTTTATACCAGATTTCAGTATGTGGATAAGACAATCTATCTTACAAGATTTAGGAACAACTATAATATTCCACAAACAATTAAATGTGTTTAAAACTATTTTCTGACTTAATGAATCAAGATTTTCAACTTTCTGTAAGAGATTTTATCTAGATCAAAAACACTATATATAGCACTTTGAAATTCAGACAATGTAAATGATTTCATTAAAAAATTATCAAAATTTGAATCAATGTAATATATAATATATATAATATTACACTACATTAATAATATATATATCAATAGATAGGATGCTCAAATGTTAGCAAATTAACAGGATTAGAAGTATATTTATCTGGGAATGATTGTATCCATCTTCCATCATTACAGTGTTATACTACCATACTATGTGTTTAATAAATTTTTGAATGTTGGTTTAGATAGTTGATAAGGGAGTTTGCTGACTAAAAAAGTCACAGAGGTCTTTCTATACAATCTGTCCTTCCCTGTCAAGGACAAATATCATGAAAACTTGTTGCTTTCTAAAAATTATGTAATTTTCTACTGTAGGAATAGCTTTAAAGTCCAAATAAGTAGACTTGCATTGTAGTCCAGTGAAGCTGTAAAGACCTTGCCAGGTCAATAGTGTAGTCAGTTTGAGAAAAAAATAGACTTACATTTACGGACAGCCTGATCACAGACTTGGTTTCACCATGGCAAGTTTAAGTTTGGCTCTATTACGACTTTGACATGCTTTATTCCCAATATTTGCCTCAAATAAGTCAAAATAGTAATTGTGTAGTTTTGACCTTGTGGCTGTTGATATTTCTGCCAATCAACACACTTATAATTAGGATTAATAGGAGAATTACTAAAATAATTACTATTTACTTTACTGATATCACTTGGTATATTTTGCATTAGCCCAGTCTATCCTATCTTACTGTATCACGTCTGGGGTGGGGCAAAAAAGACTCATTTAATCAAACTTGAAAGAGCACAACGAATATTATTAAAAGTAATGGCATTCAAACCTTTCATTTACCCTACAACAAGTCTTTACAGTGACTGGGATGTTCTGTCAGTCAGAAAACTATTTATTAAATATACTTGTTGTTACAATATATAGTTGAACAACATGATAGCATTCCTTACACCCCTGATTAAATAACAAGTTGGCGGAAATGCACAGTTTGTGTTATAAAGCAATACAAAACTTTTTTGTAAATAAATTTCATTTATTTCGGCCCTAATTTATATATAAAACTAAAAACATTCTTGACATATTCCACTAAATAATCAATAATGTAAGGAAGTAGTTACATCCTGGTTGAAGATGCAGAAATATGAAGATATAGAAAACTTATTTGCAATCATACAATAATTGTCTGGTAGAATTATAAATAATTAGGCATATTTATATACATTAATACACATTCACACTTATTATATAAAAACTAGTTAGACACATCCAAATTTAATATGTAGTTGTATATTATGTATGTTGATAAATATTTTATTTATCACAGTATACTCTATGATATATCCATATGTTATGATGTAATTAATTTAAAATGTTTGTAAGTCATCAATGACACGCTATAATATGTCACAGGAAGAGATTAACGTCTGAGATATAGGCTCGACCTAGTTCAGGAGCTAAGATACATAGATATGTAACAATATGTATATCATAATATAAACATTGTTTTGTATCATTTATATCTTCAGGATTACATATAAGAGTTGTGATTACAGGAAGATGATAACTACAGAGTGAGTAATGACTCACACAATGGTGTACATGCTAATTACATCTTAAGGCTAACAAGGGTGAAACTATTGTAAGATCCAAGGAATTTGGCTTCCTCCATATATGGGACCCGACAGTTGTCTTGAAACTATCATTCAATAAGCACAAATTATTATTATTCATGACATCCAGAAGGATACACATTATGTATCTGTGGATGCACAACCACACACATAGTGTAATGCATAGCTAAGATACTATATACTGACAGTGTAATGTGCGTTGAAATCACAGCTAATATTAAAGGCTCTGGAATTGACTTCATGAAAGTGTCAAGGTGTGTATAATTAAAATTTGTAGAAGCAGAAGTGGGCTAAAAAAACTTACTGTAGATAAAATTTCATTATTTACATATATTTGGACAGCTATATTTTGTAAGGAACTATCAGTCTGTAGATTTTTATAGATAATATAATTTCTTATTAATATTGCAACACCATTATGTTTAGATACAATGTCTAATCTATTTTATATCCTTTAAAATTTACAACTTTAGATGATTGTAACCAAGTTTCAGAGATTACTGCTATATGTATAGCATTTTCATATAAATATAGTTAAAAAACATGTTTATGACCTAATAAACTCTAAGCATTCCATTCAACTATATTGAGGTTATTTTTTTATTATTACTTGAACTTTTTTCCTGGTATTGAAATTACCCAGTAAAATTGTTTTAATTATCTCAGAAGTAACTGGAATTGGATTTTTTGTGGATTAATTTTAACAATTGTAGATATAATTAGTTTAAGAATACAATCTCATTGTAAAAATTGTTGAATGTTCTGGTCATCTTTGGACTTAGACTGAGACAGAGGTCAGGGAAGTTTTTGTCATTAAACAGATCAATATACTTTTTATGTTTATAATTGTTATTACTCTTTTCAATTTCTTCTTTTCATTTAGGCCACTCTGTTAAAATAGATATGTGATTGCCATTAACTGTACACATCTGCATACAGTATCTTTGACTGCTTTTGTACACTCTTTGTAGTGGTGATTATCTTCACAAATCGAACACTTGTGCATTTTTGCAGTATTTACCAATATGACCATAACGCAGACACTGCAAGCATTGCCTAATTGGAGGAATATATATGCTTACTGCAAATTACCAGCTATTGATATCAATACTGCCAGGAAGTGTAGAAAAGGAAAAGGTTATATGGCTACTGTCTGTGAAGGTAAAAGCATAGGATTACTATCATCGTTATGTCCACGGTGCATCAAACGACGCACAGAAATATCATCCTTACTACTGGAAATTCCATTATACATATTAGCATTGGACATATATGTGGGGACACCGCGTATTTCCCCCTGTAATTTCAGTGAGCATCTCAGGTATTGTGGCTTTTAAATCTATATTTCTTTACTTCACTATTATTCAAAGCCATATTCGCTAAACCAGACCGTTTAAATTCAAAGATTGCCACAACCTTGTACTGATTTATGTGTTAAAAACGCTTTTTTTATATTATAGAATGCGAACGAACAGGTGGGTCACCTGATGTTAAGTGATCACCACCGTCCATAGACACTTGAAACACCAATGAAGTTGCAAGTGCGTTGCCAGCCTGTGTTTGGGGGTGAGGGAGGGGAGGGGAGGTGGGCTTCCAACGCTCTCACTGACCGAACGAAACGCAACAATGCAAGCACTGTTACTTCACGTCGGAGTTTCTGTGGGTCGGGTGGTACTACCCCGGGCTAGCCGACCTATTCATGCTGAAACCAGTAGGGGGAGACGGGGTGCATTGATACATGGGGTACATAGATACAGTCAATATACAACGAAAACTAAACACGTTAGAAGAGCCGTCCGCCATACATAGGAAGATAATCATACACCCTACACGCACACTAGCGCGGAGCAACGTTCACTCGACGATTAGCGCTTGGCACGTGTAAACCTGTTTTTGATGTTCGCAACAAAATCTTTGTAGTTTTTTTTCGGATGTGATTTTACTAATATATTTAGTATTGTTACCTGTGATATATTAAGATATTTGATAAGTACATATCTGTCATTACATTATGTAGATTTCAATTTTTTTGATTATTAATTGCTTTAATTTTTATAAAATACTTATTTCGATTGTAGTACACAGGGGCACATTGAGCAAGCGCTGGCGGGGCACTTTGATACGTATATTATACGTGCCCTAATATTTTGTTAAATGTATGTTTATGTAGGAGGCAAAAGGCTTTGAAAGAAAAAAAAACTGCTTTCAATGAATGGAAATGTATTGAAGACCAAGATAGTACGATTAAAGAAAATAAGAGAATAATGTATGTAGAATGTAGAAGAAATGCAAAAAGGGCAGTTGCTATTGCTAGAGCTAAAGTACAAGATGATTTGTACCAATCACTAGAGAGCTCACAAACACAAAAATATTTGTATCGATTAGCAAAAGTAAGAGAAAATAATACAAGAGATATTACACACGTTAAATGTATAAAAGACGATGGAGGAAAAGTTTTGATGAATGATGAGGACATAAAGAGTCGTTGGAAGAAATATTTTGAAAGACTGATGAATGAAGAAAATGACAGGACCGGAGAGTTAGAGACCGTACCGTCAAATTTAGGCGTTGTACAAGAAATAAGTGAGGATGAAGTAAGAAAAGCTGTGAATGGTATGAAAAACGGAAAAGCCGTTGGGCCAGATGGCATACCGGTTGAAGTATGGAAGTTTTTAAAAGTAGATGGGTGGATGTGGCTGACTTTATTTTTTAATAAGATATTGCTAGAGGAAGCGATCCCAAATGAATGGCGCGATAGCGTAATAGTGCCTATCTTTAAGAATAAGGGTGATGTGCAGGACTGTAACAATTATCGAGGAATAAAGCTGATGTCACACAGTATGAAGATTTGGCAAAGAGTAATAGCGAGACTAATAAGAAATGAGACTGAAGTGACTCCGAATTAATTTGGGTTTATGCCTGGACGTGCGACATCTGATGCCATTTTCGCACTTAGGCAACTGTGTGAAAAATACAGACGTGTACATAAGAATTTGCATATGGTGTTTGTTGATTTGGAGAAGGCATATGATCGAGTACCCCGAGATGTTCTGTGGTGGGCACTGAAAAAGAAAAGAGTGCCTGAGAAGTACCTACAACTTATTCGTTGTATGTACAGTCAAGCCAAAACACACGTTAGGTCCGAAGCTGGAGTTACCGATAATTTCAATGTGGCTGTAGGTTTGCACCAGGGTTCAGCTTTAAGCCCTTATTTATTCCTTCTTGTTATGGATGCGTTAACATCAGACATACAGGAGGAGACACCCTGGTGTATGCTGTTTGCTGATGATATTGTTCTTGTCGGCGAAGATGCTACCGAGGTCCAGAGTAGGCTGGTAAAATGGCGAGAAAAACTGGAGAATGTTGGTTTGAAAATCAGTAGACTAAAAACTGAACATTTGTTTTGCGACTTCGGTGGTCCATCCAGCTTTTCTCCTATAGCTTTAAATGGTATAGCCTTACCAACCTGCTCTGATTTCCGGTATCTCGGTTCTCTGATCCAAAACGATGGTTGCATAGACAAGGACGTGAGGAATAGGATAAATGCAGGGTGGATGAAATGGCGAAAGGTGTCTGGTGTAGCTTGTGACCCACGAATGCCCTTGAAACTCAAAGGGAAGGTGTATAAAACTATTATAAGACCAGTAATGTTGTACGCATCTGAGTGCTGGGCGACTAGAGAGACGGATGAGAGAAAGAATTAATATATCAGAGGAAGTTTGAAAATAGCACCAGTAACAGACAAGTTAAGGAGTAATAGGTTAGCATGGTATGGGCATGTTATGAGGAGAGATGAAGACCATGTAACTAGAAAAGCTTTGAGTATGACGGTCGATGGATATAAGAGTAGAGGAAGACCGAAAAAAGGATGGATGGATTGTGTGAAAAATGATATGTGTGTAAAAGGTGTGTTGACTGAGATGACATCTGATAGGCGAGCGTGGAAAAGGAAAACATGTTGTGCCGACCCTACTTAGGAGGGATAAGGGTAAGAAGATGATGATGATGTATGTTTATGTAAGACTTAATATATTTTTCTTTCTTTGTAGAAAAATGGTTAGAACATTCAAGCGCAAAACGGAGAGGACTTTCATCGATGAAGTTTCTGTGGCTTCTGCGATATCTGACGTGTTGAAAGGAGAATTATCAATAAGAAAAGCAGCCGATAAATATAATATAAAACCTGCAACTCTACAGCATGGAATTGAAAAAGACGGCGAAGGCGTGACTTTTTCATCTAAGTATGCCTTGAAGCAAGTATTTACAACCGAACAAGAAGACCAACTAAATGCTTATAGCATCAAATACAGTAAAATGCATCATGGGCTTACATTAACTAAAGTGCGGCAGCTTGCTTACGAATACGCTAAAAAATTAAATTGCAGCTATCCACCAACTTGGAATGTCAATAAAAGTGCTGGCTTAGATTGGACATATGGTTTTCGTAAGAGAAATAAAAATATTACTTTAAGGAAACCCGAGAACACAAGTGTTGCCCGATCATTTTCATTTAATGAGACTGCCGTTGAAACCTTTTTTAATAATTTAGAAGTTGTTCTTGCAAGATTAAATTTTACAGCGGACCGTATTATTAATTTCGATGAAACCGGCATTACAACAGTTATGAATACTCCAAAGATACTGGCAGAAAAAACTCAACGTCAAATCGGCCAAATTGCTTCTGCTGAGAGAGGCGAGTTGGTGACATTTGGAGGGTTCATTACTGGAACTGGCAATAGTATTCCACCTATCTATGTGTTACCCAGGGTTCATTACAAAAGCTATTTTTTAAATGGTGCTCCTGAAGGGTCTTTGGGCTTATCGTCTAGATCTGGTTGGATAAATAGTGAATTATTTATTGAGGTTTTTAAACATATCCAAAAACACACAAATAGCACAAAGGGAAGGCCGATTCTTCTAATTTGTGACTATCACGAGTCACATATTTCAGTCGAAGCAATTAATTATTCACGTGAAAATGGAATCGTTTACTTGGTATCATTTCCTCCACATCTCACAAATTCCAACCTCTTGATGTCGGTGTTTTCAGTCCGTTTAAAGCAAAACTCAAGGTTGCCTTCAATGACTGGCACATTAATCATCCTGGGAAAGCGTTAACTATTTATGATATTCCAAGTCTTTCTAAGTTGGCCTTTTTTGAATCTTTCAACGCGAAAAATGTTACAAGCGCATTTGCTAAGCCTGGAATCGTGCCATTTAATAGATTGGCATTTTCTGAAGAAGATTTTTCTCCTTGTGACGTTTATTTCAATCAAAATGACCCTACAAATGATTATATTGCCAATACTATTGATCCCGAATTAACAATAGAGAGAGAGAGCAATGTGTAACACCACCAACTACTAGAGAGTCACCAAATATCATGAATGATTTTGAGTTACATAATATGCCTTCCACATCCAGAGCTTCTGTTGGAATTAATGAAACACTCGCAACCAAACTATGCATAACTCTTGAAGTTGTAAGGCCTTATCCAAAAATTTACTGAAACAATCCAGCCAGAAAAGGAAAAGTAAAAGGTAAATCGCGAATTTATACAGATACTCCACAAAAACAAAGAATAGAAGAACTGCAAAGAGCTAATAATGAATCAAACCTAAAAAAGAAAAACGAAAACGCGCAATAGATCTGAAAACTGCTCATAATTTGCTAGGCATAACTGTTAACTCCATCAAGAAACTAAATAAAAGGACAAGACCTATATCTATGGAATCAGACTCTTCAAACTCTTCTACTAATATTTTATTACAGGAATCATTTGATTCTCAAAGATTACCATGGAATCATCTGATGATGATATTGTCAATCCTACCCCACCAAATGACAAATACATGACACCAAATGATACAGCAAATGATCTTCATGATGGTGACTATAATTATAACTGAATTTTAGTACATATAGATATTAGCTACAAAGATTGGGCGCATGCTCAGAGATTTAGATAGGAGAATTTTTAAATTAGTGTTTGCTTCTATATAAAAAATAATTCTGTGAACAACATACTACAAAACACTTGAATTGAAATTTGTAATAGCTGTAGCACAACGGGCAGCATGTCATAGTCTTTGTGTAAACGAACCCTAATTCCACCGACAAACTTTGCATCTCTAGCTTTGATAGACTTTTCACCAAATAATTCGTTTCATAATAAACAAGACTTGAGAGACCATGTTCCGATAAATAATAAGCATACTAGATTCTTTTCAAAGATTACATTTGTTTGTAAATGCTGCTGCGTTTTAGGATATTATTGTATATATTCTGAATAGATAATAAAATATAATAGATAGAATGCAAACTATCTATTTCTACCCATGAAGGAGCTCCATAGTCGTTTCTGAAAGTCCATTATGAGGTCATTTTGTTATTACTTAACGAAAGGAGTACAAACAAGACATATCTGTGTCTACCCATCAAGGAGTTCTATAACAGTTTTTGAAGTAGGTCGTTATCAGATCATTTTGTTCAGTCCTGTTACCACAGGTAACAGGAGCTTACCAGCTCTCGTCACTTCTAAAAAAGGACTACAAAGACGACATATGTATTTCTACCTGTTAAGAAGTTCCATAATGAATATCTCAGATCCATCTACAGTCAAAACGTAAAAAAAAACTAACGTAATAAAAACCAAACTTAGAACTTTTGTTTCAACCTAATTACAGTGTCTCTTCCTACTAGAAATATAAACCACTATAAAAAATTGGTAGGTTTTTAAAATGATCAAAACGTTCTATGAAGTGTATACGTATTTCTACAGCGATGTTTTTTTTTCTAATCGAGTGGAAAGCGACGTTTTCCTCCACTCGCTACGGCGCCTGTTCATATAATATTTATTATCATAGATAAGATACTATATACTGAGACTTATTATATTCTTTGGGCGTCTGACGCGACGTGAATCCTTCTTCCATAATTTTGTTTACATTGAATCTAAATAAAGAAATACATTTGACCTTATTACATAGGAGTTAAAGTCTACGTAACTGACATAAAATTGAGAAATTTTGTATAGGTACAACTAATTTATTTTTCTCAGATGTAGTGTAACTATAGTATATAATATATATAATATAGTATATATATAATGTAGTATAATAATGTAGTATATAATAACTTGTATTTTATTTTATGTCATTTAAACTTGACTATATGTTGCATAAGCAGTTTTTTTTTAATTAAAAAATAAATATATACTGAGATTTTCATACCGAAAAGCGGGCTGTTTTGTGCGAGGAGACTACGGAGAATTGAGTTTTTTAAATGGAAACCTATTAATTTTAAAACAATCATCTGTACATCATTGTTAAATGTTAAATGTATCTGTAGTTAGTCATTATGTTTACCAAAGTTCAATAGTTTTGTTGTAATTCTTACCGAAAAACAATGAAAAATGGACCTTTTTTTGAGAGCGCTTCTTTAACGGTAAATAAGGATTTGCCTTGCGTTGGGTGTGTGAAAGCAGTCTGACTTCAGCTTTGTCGGATGAAGTCATGATACTAATAATATATGCTAATGAGCAAGCTTGAGCGTATGTGTATGTAATTATGTTGTGTTATGTGATATATATGTGTGGATTATAAGTGTACATTAATACCACTACGATTTTGGAAAAATCAATTTTAGCTAAACTATATAAAAGTCGGAACATCCTCAATTTCCTCATAAGTTAGGTTGCACTGTTGCATTGCAATGCTTTCTTGAAAACCAATTACTGTTATTGTCAATTAACATCGAACTTTAACAAGCAATTAAAGTTTCATGTATATAAAACAAAATTCAGGTATTTTTATTATAAAATTGCGATAATGTTGGACGCACGGCTAACGATATTTATCTTAATAATGTCCTTACAATATATAAATTCCAAGATTCAGTCAATGGTAAAATATAATGTTTTTGTTATTCTATACTCATTGGTGAAAAACGTTAATGTCTATTTTTTTACTGTGTTAGCACCCTGTTCTGGTTGCTCGGTCATCACTGGATTGGATGCCAAGTAGAGTTAACTCTCTTTATTCCGATGTTGGAGCCTGGAGTGGAAAATTTGTGAGAAACAAATCAACATCCTCTATTTCAAGTATCATGTAGCTTTTATTAATTACTCTACGATTTTTTAGCGTCCTGTGATGGATGAAATCGAATCTGACGAAGCATTAAGGTTTTATCAATTTTTGAATTACCTAGATGGCGGTAGTTTTGGGACAGGTAAGTTTTCGGTCTTGGGATTGTCCAGTGTTTACCAAATATCTAAATAACAAAATTAGGAATTTAGAACAAATAATAATAATATTCTTAATGATTCGAGTTTCCTCTTGTTATTTTTTATAGTAGGTATGTAACCATAACTGGCCTAGTAATAGCTTCAATCAAGTTTTATCTCAAATTTGTACGGAAGCAAAAATATAATATAAAAATATAGTCTTGATCGTAGAATTCAGCGTGTACCTAACCTTTACTTGACTAAACAATGAAATAAATTCACCTAAATATTCATAAAAATCGCAGAAATATAGGGATATTGACTAATTAGTCTATTTTTATTCAAAAAAATATTGATACTTATTTGAGTAAATATAAGTTAACTTTTTAATGAAATCTTCTTAATAACGTTTACAAATATATTTCTCAGTTACTTTTAGTTTATTATTTAACTATATCATCTATTTTGCGGGGAAAAAAGTGTCACCTTTAACATGATACGAAATGTAATTATATCTGTACGTACTCATATTTTTTATATTTATATATGTTATCTTTTTTATTACTATATGCCGACATTAAAAGGACCAATTGATGAATTCGTGGATGCAATGTATAGATTGGCGAACTACATGAAACAACAAAATAGCAGAGAAACGCAAGCAAGGGGAATGCGAGAACTCGAAGCTATAAATGGGGAAAAAGGAAAGTACATATTCCTTACTTATGAATTTGTTCTATTCTTGATTGTTTTTTAAGATCCTAACAATAACTTTATTGTTATTATATTAATATTTACTAAATTGTCAGAGCGTTATGATCTTTAGTAGAATTATGAAATCATTACATAGTATAAAACAAAGTCCCCTACCGCGTCTGTCTGATCGCAATAAACTTAAAAACTACTGAAAGAATTTTCATACGATTTTCACCACTGGATAAAGAGATTAATGGGGAACGTTTTGATATATAATTTGTCAAAGATTTTTTTATAACCAGGTCGGGACAACGTCTGCCGTGTCCGCTAGTAATATTAATTTCATGTTTACACACGCTATTTAAAAGTGTGTAGAGTTGTCATACAATTGACTCGTTCGTACGTAAATATATGTAGCACGTCGTAAGAGCGATAAATACATGTGCGTCTCGTAGTAGGCTCACAGGACACTGGGGATGCGCGGGCGCCGGCGCGGCTCGCCGGTCGGCCGAGGTTCCCGTTATCTTTCCGCACGCCCCCGCAGTCTTCTCCGCCGCTATGACCGCTGAGGTGCGGCTATTAAGTTTAATTATTACGCGCCGCCACCCCCCTTCGAGATAACAAGATCCGCCGAAAATCTTATGGGCATTCTGATTGTTCGACCAGATCTGGTAGTTTTGGGCAGATTTTGATTATTAGGTTTTTTCATTGGACACTCGGTGGACCAGGACTCTATGTACGCAGGTTTCACACGATCTATAGAAACTGTCACGGATCCTCTATTTGATTCAAGAGTGATAGTTTTGGCAGATCTGTTGACGACACGGTGAGGTCCTGTGTAGGGTGCCTCTAAAGCCGCTATGACCGCTGAGGTGCGGCTATTAAGTTTAATTATTACGCGCCGCCACAAGTGCAATAATAATTATTCGACGATCGCAGGAAATTTTCAGAATTTATACGAAAATTAATTTATTAAACCAATAAAACTTTGCATTACTTTGCCTTAGTATTATCTAAAGAAAAATAATTTCCTTTTATTTGGATTTTTGAAGGGGTTGGCAATGTTTGTATTACAGATAATATAATGTTTTTTGGTTACACTTTAATAGTAGTATCTTAAATAGTATTAACTTTACATTGCAATTAACCAAACGCATATTCTCACATAATATAAAATCTAATTATGTAAAACGGAGGTGACAGAGTTTCTGTACGAAATACAGTTTTTTGAGCGAATATTATTTTTTAAGCACGGGAATATTACTTTTCGATATAATGAACAAGGCACATATTTCGGTGTTTTTCAAATTTTTTTAAGAGTGTGTAAGATAGTGGCCATTAAGGGGCATGGTAAAGGGGAAATAATATTTCTCGGGGCTTGTTTAGTCTATGCGATGAGTTCCAATAGCAGCCTACTAATTTTAGTAACACAGAGTACAACCACTAATATGATACATAAAGACTGATTTTTCTCAGTAGCTTGGTTAGCAAAAACTAGCTAAACTGGACAAGTAAAAATAACAGCATATACATTAACTTCATATTAAAATAAATATACAAATACAATATAAATTACGTGAGAAAGCTCACGGTGAAAAAGGTTATTATTAAAAAAGTCGGGTATAAGGAACACTTTTATTTTTATTTTGTGTATCTTAAGTGTAAATAAATGTCATTCTATATGCATCTGATGTTGACGCAATTGCGTACGTCCGGAGGCGTTTTCTATGCTATAATTTATTCCTTTACTCTTTATCCTATATACATGAATATAAAAGAAGACTGGCTGACGGAAATTTGGAAAACTTTCACCCCCTTTTTACCACCTTAGGGGTTTGATTTCCAAAAATCCTTCTTTAGTGTATAGTCTTAATACATTTTCTTAGGAGCCCGGAGGCAAATTTTCACGGTCCCAGCTTCAGTGGTTTGTACTGTGCGATTAAATCCATAACATCATTATTGACCTTAATAGGAGTATTTACGATCATTACATACTTCAAAAAATCATTATTAATATCACAAATAGGTATTAGGCATAATAACTATTAATCTAAAAGCCATCGTCTACTTTATAATTATTTTATAGGACTATTTTACTAACAGGCAACAGCATTAAAACTGTACTGGAAGTAAGCACGTTAATTATGAGAAAAAAACGTAAATTTTTCTGTACTGGTGAAGTAAAGGAACCGATTGTAAACAATAAAATCATATGTAAGGTAATAATTCTTGCACACAATATATTAAATCGGTATTTGGAAATCCATTATAATTGAACCTGAATATTCTTATCGTAGGATAGAATACTGTTGCCGATAGCAGGAAGTTCTTGCAGAGACGCTATTATGTATTGGCATCCAGATTTAACCGAAGAACATTATTGTGTTGGAGCCCTTGAATCAAAAAGTCCAGTACATATTATGGATATCGAAGGTACTGTTTATTTTTTTAAATACATACGATCGTACAAATGCCAATTTTTTGAAAACATATTTATTTTTATCTAGGTGAAATGTTCTGCAAAGGAGATGATTATTCCAAACGGGAATATCTTCTAGCATGTGATTTCTACGAGGATCAAGAAGCACCAGTTGCAGATTTATTACAATATTATCCTGATCCTGACCCTGAGATTAGTCCTAAGTATTTTTAATTTGTGTTTGTAACATTACATTCTAATAAATTGGTTTAGTATTTATGTATACTTAATTGCTGTAAACTTAGAAATTTTTCTTGAAATTTTTTGAAAAATCAGTAAGAAAAAAAAATTAACCTATATAAAATAAAATAAATGATTTAAAAAATACGTTCAGGATTTTTATTGAGAGTTAAATTACCTAAATTTTAATATTACTTATTCCAAATATAAAAACCGATAATACTACTGATGAAATGTAGCACCTTTTAAGATTTTTATATTTAGCAGATTTTTATTTTAAATGTAATTAAAAATTCCACAAAGGGACAATAAACCATTATAACACGATTTATATGGACAATAGATCACGTAAAATAAGCATATACAACTGTTCTGTCATGATATTGACGCGACACACCTACTTTGTACTTTCACTTATTTCTTTCTTCCGTGGAATCTAGTCCTTCCAATGTACCTTAAACACACAATACTCTATTTATCGCATTGTTTGATATTTTAATTTTCTCCTAGTTAATATAAGATCCAACGTTATTATTAAAACTGTCTAATGCTTAAGTTCTAGAACACTAGTTTAAAATATAATTACTACATATTGGCAACAGTTCAGCTGTTTGCATTATACTTATCTATCCTTTTATATATGATCACATAGAAGTAATAAAATGGTGGAAAACAG
Source organism: Antheraea pernyi (assembly GCA_015888305.1). Taxonomy (NCBI): domain Eukaryota; kingdom Metazoa; phylum Arthropoda; class Insecta; order Lepidoptera; family Saturniidae; genus Antheraea; species Antheraea pernyi. Next base: position 1,169,791 of record MU158749.1, on the reverse strand, counting down.
TTATAACTACATAATTATATACAAGCTTATGTTGTGTAAAGCAAGCCAAAGCTTGTGAGAAGTGTTCTTTTATAAACAAAATACAAAAAGATCAAAATATGTGTGCAATGAATCTTAAGTTTGAATCATGGTTGCAGCCACTCAAAACATGATAAAAGTTATGTGTACTTATTTGTTAACATAAATAGCAAACTCCGCCGTATCACACTTCATTTTCTATAATTACATAAAATCGTACTGTTTGAAAGTTAGGGCATTTATCTAGACATCAATTACTTGGCAACACTGTGTCCCTCATTGTTGTTTTAATCTGTATAAAACTATAAATATAGAATCTCTCCTAGTTGCTCAGGCAGGCGCTCAGTCGGGTGGTGTGTTATTAGTTTTCCTTTTTATTGTAAATAGAGTTATTTTAGGCAACGAGAACATTTTAGGTGTTTAGAATCTCTTGTACAAGTACAACTGCTTCATTCTAGTATCCTTATAAAAAGTCTGTTGCGTATTCATTCTATAATACAGTGTTTATTTTGGATAAGAATTAAAACTGGCCAATATTTTGAGAAATAGGATTTTTAAAAACACGTGGATAAATCTGCAAAAATGAGCGACGAAAAAGTGAAGATGCGCAAGCAGCTCGGCTTACTCGAAGGAGTGGCTATAATTCTAGGCATAATTTTTGGCAGTGGAATTTTTATTTCCCCTAAAGAAGTCTTGGAAAAAACTGGTTCAGTATGGGGAGCTCTGATTGTGTGGGCAGTTTGCGGTGCCCTGGCTACGCTTGGTGCTATGTCTTATGCTGAATTGGGTAAGCTAAAATCCTTTTGCTTATGGGTACCATATAGTAAACGTTTTTATCTTATAAAGCCATTACTCTCCAAGATCATATAAAAACATAGATGGTTCGTACATTTATTCAATTAGGAATTATATATTTTGTTTATTATTACTATTGTTATAATTAGTTGAATTGTAGTAAAATCGATACTGTGTCCATCCTTATCCTTACTACCTTACTACCTTATCACTATTTTTTGTTTGTTATGTATTTATTTTTTTAAAACTTTATTGTAGACCAATTATATACATTCATTTAAAAACATTTCATGTTTTCTTATTAGTACATTGTACCATTTGTACATTGGCTTTATTGTTATTAGCAATTTCTTCCAGGCAACCTTTGGATAGATTTGTTCAATGGAGTAGAGTCAGGGGTATTCTGGGTGTACAGGAATAACAACTTGTTAATATCACCTAAGTTAGTGCCACATAACTGTAACATGCTTATAAAATATCAAATCAAATCAAGATAAATCAAATATCTTTATTTTATATAAATATATAGAAATTTTAAATAATATGTTGACTAAATGATTTGACTACTCCACCTATCATCATGAAACTTTGTATACACATTGTAAAGCTATCTATCATTTAAAAAAAAGGATACTGTTAGGATAGACCATATCTACATTAACGTAACCAAATTAGTGAGCAGAAATATACTCTACATTAACTATACTCTAGATTTAATATATTCTATATTCTTCTTCTTCTTCCTAGCGTTTTCCCAGCCTGGTACCAGGGTCCGCTTTCTTACTATGCTTCCTCCACTTTGCCCGATCTTCGGCATCCTTCTGAGTAAGGTTATCTTTCTTTAAGTCCGCCTTTACCACGTCCAACCAGCGTTTCTTAGGCCTACGAGACCTTGGGCCCTGTACAGCTATGTTGAGGCATCTATTTCCGACGTAGTCTGGAGGCCTGCGACTTATGTGGCCGTACCAGCGAAGTCGACTCTCCTGCAACTTGTCTGCGATGTCACGGACTCCAAGGCTACCACGGATGTGTTTGTTACGAATGCGATCTAAATCGCGTAACGCCACACATCCATCGTAGCATCTTCATCTCGGTGACGTGTAGCTGCTGGACATGTCTAGCTAGGACCGGCCACGTTTCGCTGCCATACAACAAGACCGGTCGGATGATGCACTTGTACCCCAGACCTTTTAACTTCACGGGTATCCTTTGATCACATAAAACGCCGGTGACCTCTCGCCATTTCGCCCAAGCGGCACCTACTCGAGATTGGACATCGTGATCGATTGACCCGGACTCGTGTATCACAGACCCTAGGTATTTGAAGCTGCTGGTCTTCGCGACGCTTTCGTTACCTATTTTTAAGGGGTCGGAGTCTGTGCTACTACAAGCCATGTACTCGGTCTTCGCAACGTTGAGTATTAGACCACCGTTCTCCAGCGCCTCATTCCACTGGTTTACCTTGTCCTCCAGTCTCTGCTTATTCTCGTCTGTCAGCGCAATGTCATCGGCATAAATCATTAGCCACGGGGATGGTTCGTGGACCTTTGCCGAGACTACGTCAAGCACTATGCTGAACAGAAAAGGGCTTAGAGCTGAGCCCTGGTGGACGCCAACTGTGATTGGGAATGAATGAGTGACTCCAACGGCAGTCCTCACTACAGATTTCGGGTTGTGGTACATATCTCGGATGATGTCAATATAGGTTTGTGGCACGTTTTTCTCCTTCAAAGCCCACCAAATTACTAGACGCGGTACACAGTCGAAGTCCTTTTGCAAGTCGAGAAAAGCCATGTGCAATGGCTTATTTCTCTCCCTGTATGCTTCGGCCAGCATTCTAAGGGCAAAGATGGGATCTATGGTGCCATAGCCAGGACGAAACCCATACTGACACTCCGAGACGACGCACTCTTGCCGGAGCCTGGTATCGATTACGCGTTCGAAGAGGTTCATGGTATGACACAGGCTCTTAATCCCACTGTAGTTACAACAATCCTGTACACTGCCTTTACCTTTGTAGATTGGAGTGATGATGCTAGATCTCCAAAAGTCAGTCATACTGCGACTAGTGAGTATGCGGTTAAAAAGGTCAGTGAGTATAGTCACACCATAAGGATTTCCACGCTTCAATCGGTAAGTCAGCAGGACCCACGGCTTTTCGAGTTTTCATGCTACGGAGACAACGTAGTACCTCGTCCGACGATATAGGGGCAACAAGCCCGAGATTAGGAGGCAGTTCTGGTGGGGATAATTTGCGCGTTGAGTGTTTAGTAGCTCACTGAAGTAGCTCCGCCACCTCTCCTTCACCATACCTGGGTCGCAAACAAGGGTGCCATCTGAGATCTTCACACTAAGACATTTGGTAATATCCTGCGTTGCTTTCTTGCGTGCCTTTGCCAAACGAAAGATGGATTTTTGGTCCTCTTTGGTACTCTATATTATTAGTAACTTTAAATAACAAATTTCAAGGGACCGAGCATTTTTTCATTATATGGAGGGAGGAGAACAAATAAATGGTTTTGTGGTAAACCAACCAAATTGACCTAATTTCAATGTTATCGAAAGTTTCTCGATATAACAAACAACACGTTAAAAAGAGTTTACACTGTATAATTAAAATAATAAACAATGTAGATGAAGTGACAGTTATAAGTTAGTAGGAAATAAAATTAAATTGAGATAACCCTCATTCCAAGGCTTACTTAAGCACATATTATATATTTCATTGATGAAGTCATTACTTTGTGGAAATCTATCTTTGAGTAATTCAGGAGTACTTTACTTTGTATTTCCACCTGAAGCTGATTCGCTGCTGCTAATCCTCACTGCAACACAATACAAAGTAATGAAAACCTAACTTTCAGTAAGACCGCCGACCCTGACTTCTGAAATTCCACATAAATATTGTGTGTTACAATAAAACCACTACAATCTTCTTTATAGTATATATATATCTGGTCCATAATATCACTATTCTATACAAACCACAGGGGTTGATTGCTATCAGACTAAAAAGTGACATAAGTGCCTCTGTGTTAGTATAATTTCTATTGTTGAAATCCCATTTATTAAATCTGAAGTTGAGAGTCAGGCTGTAAAACCCTACAACCCCGCTGTCGCCATTGCCTCGTTCGTTATTCAGCAGGGTGCACCACGTACAGGTGGGGTTGGCTTGGGTGTCTCAAGTCTTATGATGTTATTCAACACCCCTTTGAAGTGTAAAAGCAAGAACTCCATTAATTCAATATGTTGGTGGGATGGCACTGACATTGGCCATCATAAGCTTGGTGTAACAATTATAAAATCTGTAAGGCCTCACTTATCAATATATTTGCAAAAGTGCATCCTCCCCTTAGATCCATTCAGGACAAGGCTGTTTAGGGAGTTACCTATGCTGCAGAAAGCCAGAAGTCAGCAGCAAGATGCTGATTTGACAATAAACTATTTTTGAAATATTTTAAATAATAATGTTGTAAAATATAATATTGTTTACAATATTGTATGTCTATTTCAACAATACTGTCATTGTGCGCTTGAAGATTCTTTATAGAACACAACTTAGTTGTCAAACACTCTAAAATGGGTAACGAAAAGAATTTAGTCTAACGAATACTGTGGTTAGGCAAACTCAATCACGTTTTGGTATACTCTTTAAGTTTGTTTTTATTTTGATGAAGCAGTTGCTCGAGGCAAATATATTTTTAAATGTTTTGAAGATATCTTCTATCGTGTCGGTAAACATCTTCAGAAGCAAAGTATCTTCTTGTTGTGCTCCTCGTTTTGGTTGGAATTGTCCACTTATGTTGCACTTTGATGGTTATAGAAGTAGTGTTATATAAGCATCTTGACACAGAAGCATCTCAATGTACAAGTAGCAACAAGTTGAACAGTACATACTTCGAAACAGTCAAATGCCTTTAAATAGATCACGACTGCAAGACATGAAATCTGATTATACTTTTCGGTATTTCGTAAATTCTGCAGTTCTATATACAGTGTAATCTCTTTATAACGAATTACAAAGTACAGCATTTTTTTTCGTTATAAAGATATTTCGTTATATCGAGAGCAGAGAAAAATTTAATGGTTTTGTGGTAAACCACCCAAATTGAACTACTTTCTATAATATAGAAATTTTCGTTATAACAAAGTTATAAAGAGTTTACACTGTAGTTGTAATATATAGTACCAAATCTTTTTAAAATCTACACTGTTTCATAGGATGGAAGGTGTCAAATTTCTGTGTGAAAAGATTTGTAACTATTTACGCAAACAAGTTCTAAATGTTGAGCCAAGGGTGAGGTCGGCCGTAGTTTTTCAGTAGTCACTTGTCTTGAATAAGCTTCGGCTAAACGCTAAAAAAGTAAAAAGGTGTTTTAGTAGAATATCATTGGCACAGACTCGCGTCTCAGACCGCTAACTAGGTATGAGGATAACGAGTGTCAGCCCATTTTTTGTATTGTATTTTGTTTATTTGAAATATTTTCCTTATAAATGATTGAAATTTGAATACATAGAAATAAGTTTTAATGATTGAGATTAATAGAAATAAATTGAAAATATCTATATTATAATAAAACTGTAGCAAGGTCAAATCTGTACATTAAATATTTTTTGAAAATTTTGATCGGGGTAGGCTTTGTTATCGATATAGAAGCCAAAACTAACCCTTTTAAAATTTTTGTCTGTCTGTCTGTCTGTCTGTCTGTCTGTCTGTCTGTCTGTCCCTGTGAACGCGCATCACTCTGAAAGTACTGAACCGATTTTGACGAAACTTGGCACAGTGATAACTAATGTTACGAGATTACATTTAGGATATTTTTTTTCTCATAAAACGCAAGGGATTCTCCAGGATCTGCCTGTTTGTCTGTCCCTTTAAACACGTATTACTCTGAAAGTACTGAACCAATTTAGACGAAATTTGGCACAGTAATAACCAATATTACAAGGTTACATCTAGGATACTTTTTATCTCATAAAACGCAAGGGATTCTCCAGGATAACGGACGAAAGTAAAAAAAATGTAGTTCATGATATTCTTGACGAATTTTGGTAAATTTTCTTTGTGCTATATATAGCAGACAGATTAGCTAAAAAATTAAGCTATATTTCCATATGCTACTTAAAAAAAAATACCAAAAAAAAACGACCACCGTGATTCGAACCGTCGGCTCCGTCGAAACATATAAAGCCCCGTACGTTACAACTGAGCTACGCCTACATGACATTTCTGTACGTAATTATCGACCACGTATGAAACATTTATGTAGACGAAACTGTCACTTATGTTGTTACATTTATTTCATTGTATAAAAAAATGTTTGCTAAACAAAGGTGACAAGATTTATTTATTTATCTATACTATAATAAAACTGTAACAAAGCCAAATCTGTACATTACAAGGTTACATTTAGGATACTTTTTGACCCATAAAACGCAAGGGGTTCTCCAGGATAACGAAAGAAAAGAAATTAGTTAATGTAACTAGACTTTTTTGCGACACCTTAGTATAAGAGCCAGCAACGTTGGAAGAACGAGAATTTGAGAAAAGTTGGTTCTTTAATATGAAGATATATTATGCCCTTCCAAACACGATTCAGGATACCTGGTAGCCGGTTAACGTTGTATTTTTTAATGCGAATTACACCTTTACAGATCAACATTTTGATTTATAAATAATTTAAGGAACATTTTTTGTCAGTAACTTTTATAAGTTTAACGTTTATACGTTATTAAAAACATGAATTTTTCACTGCCAGACAATTTTGTTATTGACAATAATGTGCCTGGTGATATTCTTTATAAACAAAATAATTCATTTCAAACCATTTTATTTTTTCCCTTGCAAAGAACATATTTCATTTTGTTAACCAGGCTCTTCCACAATTATGGCTATCTTTATTATACAGCCAGTGTTGCGCTAAGCTAGAGTTATAACTAAGTTATTCTATACATAGGTTTTGGTAGGGGGTAGAGCCACGCTGAAGCTATTACTGGTTTCAGGATGAATGGGTCGGCTCGCCCGGGGTAGTACCACCCTCTAACAAAAAGCCGACGGGAAGTAACAATGCTTGCATTAGTGCGTTTCGTTCGATTAGTGAGAGCACCGGAGAGGCCCACCTCTCTTCCCCTTCCTCCTCTCCCCTTCCGCTTCCTCCCCCTCCAACACAGGTTGGCAAGGCACTTACGACTCTCCTGGTGTTGCAAGTGTCTATGGACGGTAGTTATTACTTAACACCAGGTGACCCACCTGTCCGTTTGCCTCCTATGACATAAAAAAATACATTATATTTTTAATTTACCCTTTTTTATGTTGAAATAAAATAATATTAAAAAAAAGTGTGTGTGTGTACTTATGTACACGCATTAGAAGTTATACTTCTTTGGCGTAACAAGTAAAAATCTTTTCAAAAATTTTATCTTGCGCCTTATTCTACGTTTGTAGAAAAAACGACACTAACAATAAAAAAAAGGTATTTAATACAATGAAAGTTTTAATATAAAGAAATACAAACAACAAATACAAAGAAACAAAATGTTGACTATAGCTAACTTCAGGGTGTCGGTTTTTCGTGACGGTGTGTGCGCGCAACGTAAAAATTTACTCTCATCATTTTTTTGTTACGGTGTGCGCGTTCATCGTAAAAATTTACTCTCATCATTTTTCCCTAACGCGCCAAAAGAAATATAACTTCAATAAAATTACAGATATCTTAACATGGTTTGAACATACTTCTTTATTTACAAAAAATTGCATCGGGCACATTATTGTTAATATCAAAAATGTCTGGCAATAATAAATTCACGTTTTAGTAGCGTTTAAAAGTTAGTGAAAAACAAAACATTCTAAAATTATATAAAGTTCAATATTTTTGCCTGTAAAGGTTTACCGGCAGCCAATTCGCTGTCGAAACCGTTGCCTAGCTCTTAGACAAATAGTCACAGGCAAGTGACAGATGACACATGTTGCTCATATCTTTTTAATATTTATGTTTTTCTTTAATACAATGTAGTGTGAAAAAGTTTTAATACAAGTTGAAAATAGTTATTATGTCATTCAGTGTTTAATTTATCATTATTTATTTTATGAATATATTTTAACGTTTAAATTACAATTTAACTTTATCAACTTGATATTTTATAATGTAAACTATACTGAGCGTATAGTAAACGCCTACAAAAAAGGGAAAGGAACTACGTTCCAACTGGAGGTCCATGGACCTCTCAAGCTTTGTTTACATTACTACCAATATACGTAGGTTAGTTTTTATTTTAATTGAACCCGGTAGATGATGTTACGAACGGGTTGTAGGCTTATTGGGACAGAAGTTACTGGGACAACGTACTGGGAAGACATTTATCGGCAATATATGTAGGTTATTTGTTATCTTAATTGGACCTGGTAGGTGATGCTGCGAACGGGTTCAAAGCATATTTTAAAATATTTCTCACATACCAACTGGGTATATGTTTGAGTGAGTCCCTGGATATTTGGGATTCACAATTTGAAACAGTAGGTATCGCTGCAATCGGGTTTTGAGATGTATTTAGATTTTTCGCGTTTATAAGTACAATCGAAACCGGTAATAACCGATTTGGTGCAGACGAAGTCGCACGGGTCAGCTAGTTCGTATATAAAATTACATAATTTTTATATAATAAGTATTTATGTCTTTATGTGTGGAACGAAGTAAATAATTTGGAATTAATGAGTGGAATAGATTACAAAAATTAAAGTAGTATAAAAAGACTAAAAATGCAAAATTGTACTTTCGAAAGTATGTACATTTATCATTGTATATTTTTCTACAATAATTTTGTAAATATTACTGATAGAACTTATGTAACGATGTTTTTTTTCGAACTGACTACGTTATTGACCTAGCAATGTCTTAACAGATTCACCGGACTACATGTAACGATGTATTAATCTAGTATATATTTACAGGCGAATTGGTATATCATTACATAGTATAAAACAAAGTCCCCTACTCGTCTATCTGTCTGTCTGTTCGCGATAAACTCAAAAACTAATAATCGGTTTTTCATTTTCATGATCTTATTCACCAATGAATAAAGTGATTCATGAGGAACGTTTTGGTCTATAATTTGACAAGGATTTTTTTATAATTAGTGCGGGCGGCTAGTAAAATATAAATATAGCAATAGAATATCAAACCAATACAAGTAGGTGGCTTTCAACCAGTAAGTTCTCTTACAAGTGTTTTATTATTGAGTATTAAAGTTCTATAATGTGTATCCACATAGTCAACCGCGTAAAATATAAATATAAGATCGTGGTAGTTCGACCGCTGAAATATCAATTCAATGTCCGCAGTTTCGAACCCTGGCATGTACAAAAGATTTTTTTTGAAATTTGCGTACACTTACTAATTTAACCACAACCAACACACACATTTTGTAGGTGGTACGCTGAAGCTACTACTGGTTTCAGCATGAATGGGTCAGCTCGCCCGGTGTAGTACCACCCTCTCACAGATAACCGACGTGAAGTAACAGTGCTTGCATTGTTCCAATTTCGTTCGGTCAGTGAGAGCGCCGGAGACTCATCTCCTCTTCCCCACTCCGCCCTCCCCGCTAACACAGGCTGGAAATGCACTTGCGACACCCCTGGTGTTGCTAGTGTCTATGGACGGCACTGATAATTTACCATCAGGTGACCCGTCTATTCGTTTGCTTCCTATAATATATAAGAAACATTTGTTCAACGAGAGATTCACGCCCGTCCCTCCTGAGGGACACCGACGAACCTTTCCTCACCTTCCAAGGACCACCTTGCTACCAAGCGATTTAGGTGTTCCGCCCTCAACATCGGTACAGAATTCATCACTCACTATGATAACTTTAATGGGTCGTATCAATACTCCAAATAGAGCTCAGATTCTTGAAATGGTTTGACGAGTTTCATCCAAAACCATTCAGAACAAATTGTGACTTTTAACGTGTAAACTGAAGCGTGGATATCTTCATGCAATATATCTTTGGTCTGTAGTTGATATTCGGAGTGCTTCTTCTCATAAGTATTTTTTCTAACAATAAATACATTTATTGAGTAAAAGGCCCTTACTAAATATCTGCCAAAATAATTAATAAGTACCTATGTAGTACTTGAAAACACCCATCGCCTGCTTTACACCACACCGCGCCGGTCCACACGACCGTCTCGGTGGGGCGCGGCACGGCGTAGCCTGAGATCGGGATCATGCTTTTTTACATTATGGATACACTCGAAACTATTCGGTTTTTCTTCCAACACAGGTACGACTCTGGCGCAGAGTGGTGGAGACTATCACTATATAAATGAAGCTTATGGATCTTTACCGGCATTTCTATACCTCTGGGATGCTAACTTAGTATTTGTGTAAGTTATTGTTTAATTATATGAATGATGGTTGTCGGTCTCTATGTGGGATTATGGATGTAAATAACAGTGTTTTATCAGGATAAAAAATAGCAACCTCCTTGATCTAAACACTTGTATGATATTAGTTACCACAGATGCAACCTCGTAAATCTTATGTGTATAAGATTGCATCTGTGGTAACTGATATACAAGTGCTGAGATCAAAGAGGTAGCTATTTTTTTTTTGTATTGTGTTGATGATTGCGATGTTATAATCAAATGTTGCGTTATCGCGAAACGAAATCCGCATGTATATAGGAACGTCATTAATTTGAAGCATAACTCAATTTATTTTTCTCTGTTCAAATTCATATAAGTACTATATAATATATATAACACATACATATAAGTTATATGTACCAATATAAAATAAATTTGTCTTGGTAAGCGACAATATTTGTTACGTTTACGTAAAAACGGCAGAATATGTTTTTAATTCTTATCCAAAGTTCAAATATATATATAAACGTTTAAAAAACGAGTAAAATCTACAATCAATTCAGAAGTTGCATAGCATGCAACTCAAATTATGAGTTGAGTTGAGTAAAAAATATGAGTTTATTATATAACTTTAAAACTCTTAAATGACCGAACTGTACTGAACTGTTTACGTAACATGGACTAGGTTTTATAGAACATTTCACATTCTAAAATAATTAGTAAAGCGTATTGTCGAGAAAGTATCTACATACTCGTATAATATATATGCATATATTTTAATATTCCGTTTAACATAATCTATGGCAGGTTTATGCTCTTTTATCAAAAATTGCCATCATGCCATATAAAGAAGGTCGACTTAAATCGTTCTAACACGTTAAAATCTTTGCTAATATTTTGTTTTATTACCAGAATTTTTAAAGGGATATAAAATATAATAATATTGTTGTGTAATATTTATTTGCACTACTTTAAATTTCTTATGTATGATATTGAAACATTAAAAATCGAAATCTGTATATAGAATTAAATAGCGTCTGGTTATGCGTTTAAAACTAAACAATCAATTTATAATATGTGTATATCCTTATGCACTAATAGACGCGTAGTTCAATAAGGGTGGGAGGGCGCGCCGCTATAATCAATGCAGTCTAGACGAGAATTTACAGCTAGACGTATATATACGACTGTACTCAATAAGGTATACTGCGCGCAATCACAGATTTGAAGGGTTTCCACCCACTCCCGTCTAGACAGGTGCGGGAGGACGTGGTTTTTTTTATTTTCGTCCTATCCCCGCGCTTATCGATTCGTGTTTTCCCCCATAGACGGTTGGAGCGCGCTTTGTTCATAGTAAAGGCTTTAGTGAGTGGTATTAGTTATGATGGACATCTAGTGCCGAGCTGTTCGTTGGTTGACGTTCATTATAACTGTTGAAACTTTATATAATTTTTATTGCAAAGTTTTAATAAAGCGTACCATTTAAATAGTGAAGAATATTTTACTATGGTCACTTTAGCTGCCTTTATAATGTACACTCACTTTCGAGACAGTGGTAAAGTTTTAGGCGAAGTTAGTGGGAATCTTTTTTTTTTTTGAGTATTCATTACTTTTTTCAATCGATATGTGAGAACTTATTGCTGATTTTAGTTTTTGAAACCCATGAAAAATGTGATACCCCGTGTTTTTAATTATTAAATGATAAATTCATACCGGTGAAGTTCCTGTTTTAAATAACTTGCCTTTTACTGCGAATTTTACATCGCGTAAAAAATTCAGCTACTACAGTAGTAACTTTTGAAAATTTAAAAAGAAACTATAGAGATTCGACTGTACTTACATAATAAATGAAATTTATGTTTCAGGCCAAGCACCAATGCAATTATGGCGTTAACTTTTTCTAACAACTTACTGGAGCCTATATTTCCTAATTGTCCAATAAATCCACTGTGTCGAAAATTACTTGCAGCTGCCACTATATGTAAGTATACTTTTAATGAATTCATACAATGTTATTTAAATTAAAGTAGGTACACAGGTGCGGAGAGTTCCATGATGCATTCATATGTCACAAAGGTTTAGATAGAATTAGGATTTATCTGAGCAAATTATACGCGAAAGTATTATGATTTCTGAAATATACTATTAAACAACTAGCTGTGCGCCCGACTTCGCGTGGAACCTTATATAAAGTGATCAATAAATTCATTTGAATGTACTCCTGTTAAGTCTATTAACTTATCTATTTTTCTCTCATCGTCATCAAATTTACAATATTTTTTGATAGAGTGGACCGATTTTAATGAAAAAGAGACCAAGCCATTCTAGAAGATATGCTTTATGATTTTCTTGGTGTGGTTTTATTGTGAACCAAGTAATTTAGCAGTGATGCGTCGTAATACAAACGGACAGACGGACATTTCTGAAAATGATTGAAATGTATTTTATTACTAATTCCTAAACACCGGCAACATTTTTTTTCACGTAAATCGAATAAGTACAGACTTAGAGTTACATTTTTATTGTATGTATAGGTTTGTGAACAAATCTTACTTACTGCAATGATTATAGTGTTGCAACACTAAATCAAAACAGATCGCACTGTGGTCAACAATATATTTATGAAATATATATGTGATTTTTTACATACAAATATGTGAAATAATATTTAAATTTAAATAAGTTTTGTTTTATTTTCGTTTAATATACATGTTATTATGTCGAATTGTAAAGTGTATTTATTATGCGCAAATAAAGATGGTAACAGAACTTTAGAATTCAATATAGCACTTTATGTACGAACATTGGCGTACAGTCCTCGTAAATCTTTTTGGCCGCTCAAAATATAGCCGTACGTTCGGGCTTGCCCGTAATATAATCAAGAGCTTAATAGAAATCAAAGTTCACGATCAAAAAGTTATACTCCTTTTGGCGTGTTCGGGAAAAATGAGGAGAGTAAATTTTTACGACGCCCGCACACCGTCACGAAAAACTGATACCCTGAAGTTATTACGATGCGCGCTCACACCGTCACGAAAAACCGACACCCTGAAGTTAGCTATAGTTCAACATTTTGTTTCTTTGTATTAAATTTAATGTTATTAAATACCTTTTTTCTATTGTTAGTGTCGTTCTTTCTACAAACGTAGTATAATGCGAAAAATATATATATATTTTTTTTTCACTTGTTACGTACGTAAGTATAACTTCTAACGAGTGTACATAAGTACACACACACATTTTTTTATAGGAATCCTTTTAGCATTTATTTATCCCTAATTTGTCACAATGTTACACATATAACATGATACGTATTTATATATAAATCTGTGCTCTGCGCAATTGTTTTGAGGGCTGTAAAAATGTTTGGCGAGGACTGTAATGTGTAACGCTAAAATCAGTAGGCTGATGTTCAAACTGATTTTTGAATATATCACAGAATAATTCTAACCTTAACTATTAACACTAACTTTTTAATCACATATATTGCCACAATTTTTGGCCGTCTTAGGAGTTGAACTTCGTGAAAATTGGTCTTAAATTATGTCTAGATTATGAATCTTTTTTTTTTTTTCGAAGCACGGCAAAGTGTCTTTACTGTGCCTGATGGTGAGCACAGTATAATCTAAAAAAAAGGCGACTACCGAGAGACATACTATCCCTCACCGGTCGCCGCTGTCATGCCGGCCTGCATAAATGTCTCTTCACGTTACGCTTGAAGGACTCCATATTATAGGAAGGAGGGAACACACTGGCCGGGAGATTGTTCCACAGCTTCACTGTACAGCAGAGATAAGAAGTTGCGAACTTTTTAGTTCGTCTACTAATCTAATTTTTTTTTATCATAGTAGGCAAACGAACAGGTGGATCACCTGATGTTAAGTGATCATCGCACTAGCAACACCAAGTCGCAAGTTCGTTGCCAGCCTACGTTTGGAGGGAGAGGAGAGGTGGCCCTCCGGCGCTATCACTGACCGAACGAAACACAACAATGCAAGCACTGTTACTTCACGTCGGTTTACTATGAGAGGGTGGTACTACCCCGGACGAGCCGACCCATTCATGCTGAAACCAGTAATAGCTTCAGCGTGGATCTACCACCTACAATAAAATGTTGAACTACCATTCTTAATACTTTCGGCTGAGCGGTAATAGATCAGTCTGGACTATAGTTTTATACACATTAATCACAAAAATAAAAAGGATAAAAAATAGGGGATGGCTTTCAACAGGCAGCAAATTGTCCGAAAGTATTTTTTTTTAATAGATATTTTCAGTAAATAACCTTTTTGAGCAGATAAATAAAAAAATATTGTAAAAAAATGTTATCGGAAAAATAAAATTGAAGAGTTGCCTCATTATGGGGATTTTTTGCGAAAAAGATAAATAAATATAAAGCTTCTGGGCACTTTTAAAAATAAATTCTAGCGCTGTAAAGTTTTTAATACTTTTTATTTAAAATACATTAAGGTTGAAAAATTACCAACGATATGTTTTGTTCATTAATGATATCCAAAGGTACAACAACTTATCCAAATATCCTTAAACATGCATTATTTTACGTTTTTCAATTAAATTATCGCTTCTAAAAAATTAGTCAAAAGCATTGATGGCTTCTTATAGGCGATGTTTTATTAGATCACGATCAGTTGGGTAAGATCACGGTCAGTCGTAGTCTTCTCACACTCGCTGTACAGCGAGCGTGGGAGTCCGTACCAGGGTTGCCCCTCTCACGGTAGTTTCATTCGCCTCCCGCCTCAACTGGAGTGTCTTTTATTTGTTTATTGTCCCCTCACTCCGGTGGGCGATCATGGCTTCTTCGGCGCCATCTGGCGGTGGTTTTGGTGACTAGGCAACTTTTTTAAGTGGTTTTCGGCTGAAAGGCCTGGCCATCGATCTTGTGCAAAGTATACAAGGCCTTAAGACATTTTTCTATGGTTTCTGCGGTGGCAAGCATCTTCATAAAGGCGTTGCGGATTATCTGAGGGGAGGCGCTCTCTGCCGGATCTGGCTGCTGGGTAGACTCCGTCGCTTCGCTGGTTCCTTCGGTTTTGGGATTTCTATTTTTCCTATATCTTCTTGTTTTATTGCCGGGCTCGTTGGCGGAGACTATAAGGCTCCCTGCCGCCGAAGCCTCGACCATTGTAGGCGCTATGCTCACGCATTTCTCCTTGCGCCCGGCGTCACTAGTCCGGACTGTGGTTCCCGCTCTGCGGTTGCGCGTTTGTAAGATCACGTCAACTGGACCCCCCATTTATCACTTGATGATGGAATTTAAATATGATTATTTTATTTTGAGGTGGTCACTAGGGATAACTAAATCCCAAAACAGTTTTTGAAAATTACCATTATTTAAATTTTTTTAAGAATCAAAATTTGAAGGACTTTTAATTTAAAAAATTAGGTCAATCAAACCTTTCGAAATATCTTAATAAAACTTTCAGGATTTAATGTTCAGTATTCCTTCACTTATACAATATTCAAAGCTAAATTTTTTATTTATTACAGACAGGCCCGCCGGGCCCGTTTTTAAGATGACTCAAAATTTGGAAAATGAATTTCCGATAGTGTTGCCCAAAATCGGTCTTGGTCTTGCAGTCTTGGTCTTGTTCTTGCGTTTATTTGATAATTTACTAACAAAGATGTCGCTTTATTGATAGACTATCGATAAGTGTATCACAGTATTGACTATACTGTTTGATATTCACTGCTGAAAGTTCGTCAATATTTCAAAGAATAAATAAGTTTCCATGTGCTCTGCAGGTTGTAGTCATAAAAATAGGGTAGATATTTATAATCATTTATTGTGAAAATCCTAACGAATATTATAAATGCGAATATGAGTTCGTTTGTTTGTTACGCTTTCACGTCGTAACGACTTAACCAATGATCATGAAATTTTGTTTACGGCACGGGGTCGCGCACATTGAATGTCCTGGGGCGTGATCTCACCGCGTCGTTCGTTATTATTACTTCTACTTTACGGCGTTTTGAATGAACATCAGTTTTGTCATTTTCGAGATAATTAGTTCAAATATTATAAAATTAAGCACCTATTTTTTTAATTGCTCTAAAACGAGTAGCCAGTACTTAATAACCTGTGAATGTATTGCAACTTTTTAACCAGTCACTCTGTATAGATATTTCATATTTAAAATTACTGCAATCTTTTTTTTGTCAAATCTTAAAATGAACGCCATATGGAAAAGAAAGAAACTTCGATATATTTACATAAACATTATAATATTGTCTCTGAGACTAAAACATAAAACTTATTTGATTAAATTATAAGTACAGGTAATGTAACACATTAAAACAATAGTTTTAAAATATTCTTTTTATCACACTATGCAAAACTCAATATTTTTTTTATCAAAGCTTTGGTTAAGTTGACGATATATTTGTTTCAACATTGTATATGTTTTCCTTCTACTGCACAACGAGTTTTAGGTTTAAGTCCTTATTGCCTTTTAAAATATTTCCTTAAATATGTATGTTGTTACAGGTTTCTTGACTTTCATAAATGCCTATGATGTCAAGTTTACAACACGATTACAGAACATATTCATGTTCACCAAAATATCAGCTTTGGTCATCATTATCATCGGTGGCATTGTCTGGATGAGTAAAGGTACATTATTTATACTATTGCTTATCTTACCTTTGTTTGCCAATATAATGTATTACTTATATTGTTGAACACAGTATACCAAAAAACTATATATATCGGCTAATCATATAATTAAATACTTAAATGCTTTTTCGTTCTACTTTACTGAAATTGTGAAAATATAAGTATTGTATCTATAAACGTTTATTGTATATTTTTTATACTGTTCGATATGGTTTAGTGACAAAAATAACAATTTAATGATGGACAGTCTTCGGACTATACATATCTATAACACGAAATTACTGCTAAGCAACTTACGTCTCCATTTGGATTGACAAATATATCACTCTTAATGACTTTTAGGTGGTGTCGAAAATTTTGAAGATGGATGGGCTGGCACTAAAACCTTGGTCAGCGATTGGTCGGTCGCCTTTTATTCTGGAATTTTCTCATATTCAGGATGGTGTGTTTTTTATAACGCTTATGTGACAATTCGTTAATCAGTTTTAAATGATTACTTTAATCTATTATTTTTTACGCAGGAGCTACTTGAATTTCATGACCGAAGAGCTGAAGGATCCGTTCGTCAACCTTCCCCGTGCTATTTACGTGTCTCTCCCACTGGTTACTGCTATATACATACTCGCCAATGTTTCATATCTAGCCGTATTGGGTCCCACAGGTGTTAAGGCGACAGAAGCAATCGCCGTGGTAAGTTTCTTATAAATGGGATGACGACAAATGATTGTTTTATTGTAATATCCAGAGTATAGTGCCATTTAAACAGAACGTTACTCTGTAATTGCCTGTTAATTACAAGTATTGTTCCGATAATTTTTATCGCTTGAATTCCTGGAATAACGAGGATAAGAGCAACGTTATAAATAAATATAGGATATTTGTTATGATTTGTTTCATTTTGTCCGAGAGTCTGAATTATGGGTTGTCGGTAGGATTTTGCAATAATGGCACTTGGCTGGGTGAAATGGGTTATGCCGACTCTTGTGGCGCTCGCAGTCCTCGGTGGTTTGACCGTTCATATCATGGCGTCGTCACGCATGTGTTTCGCCGGAGCAAGAAACGGGCACATGCCAGAACTTCTCGCTCATATAAACATGAAGTGCATGTCGCCGATGCCCTCGCTCGTCTTTCTGGTAATCATTTAATTAATTCATGGTTGATAAGAGATCTTAGATTTTAGCTCATCTATTTTGTTATCGTAGCAGTTCTCTCTTCTCTATCTATATTTAATCACAATTAGTTCGAGTTTTTCTATAACTAAAAAAAAATACTCTTCTTTTTTTGTAGATAACTTTTTACTATTAAACATTACACTACTGTTATTTTATTATTGCCATATTGAAGATTATTATTGTCAACAAGATGGGGGTCCCCTTGGAACATTCTCGAAGGTTTTTATGATATCCCCGAAATTTTGTTCCGTGTTATTATTTCCCATCCGTCTTATTAATTCCACATTAATCAGTCTATATTACGCAAGATGTCATCAATATGTTATTCTACTATCAAAGTATCGCGATATGATTTGTTATTTTATTCATCAGATGCTGATATCATTGGTGATGCTGATACCTGACAATTTGACCTCGCTTATCACGTACTGCACAGTCGTAGAGTCGTTTTTCACAACTCTCAGTTGCAGCGCGGTTCTCTGGCTCCGTTACAAGAAACCTAATTTACCAAGACCTATTAAGGTACGCATTTATCGATCAAAGATACAAAAGAATATATATTCAATTATATGTATATTCTTCTAGCATTTCGCTGCGGCTTCGCACTGGTGTTATAACGGAGAAGATGAGGCCATAACTTCCTTTTACATTACGATCATGTAATCAAATAAAATGATAACTGAACGTTGATTTATAAATATTTTTGAATATCTCTCTACTGTTTTCGGGCTAACTCGTTTTTGTATGTGGAAATGTTTCCCTTTTTTGTATGATTTTTTATTTTTATTTTTTTGATAAAATCTTTATCCTTTACAACCTTTAAAAACACAAAAAAAAAATGTGCAGCCGTTCAGTAATAATGCATTTATACAAATTCGGCAACTGATTTTTATTTATATAGAATCCGTCTAGTCATTTGTGAGTGATTAATAGTTAAATATTGAAATGCAATATCTCATTTATAATATCACTGTATGTTCAAATATATTTTATTAAGCAAAATATAATTTAAACCAAAAAATACAGACCGCTCGCATGAAATTTTATGAATCATAATAATTGTTTTATTAAATAAACAGGTACAACTGTGGATGCCTATTACATTTGTAACGGTAAGTGTCATTTTAATGGTGGTGCCTGTTGTGAGCGAGCCTGTAGCGGTATTGGCTGGTGCTGGGATGACATTACTCGGTGTGCCTGTCTACTATCTGCTCATACATAAGGAACCGAAATGTGTGGACGGCGCTGCTAGTAAGTTTTTTTTAAATTACTGTTTATATATATGACTTTCATGAAAATAAGAACACTAAAAATTAAAAGTAATAATAAAAATGAAATAATTATTTCTATCTTGGATCTGAAATTATTCTTATAGATATGTTTGCATATTCCCAACTGATGTAGTTTAACGATGATGTGTTGAGATATGGAAGCTAGGAATAGCTTATTGATAAGAAGTCTAATTCTTAAATGTAATTTGAAATTCAGTGATTTCTGTAATAAAAAAAATGTTATTATAAGCTTTGTATACCCATTATTATGTGCGATTTTCGAAATAATTATTAAATGTAAGACATTATAATTGTAATAAAAATATTTAAGTAAAGTACACATATATGTGGAGCTCTAGACAGAGCGATAGACATACGGTACTATAAATTAATGGATAGGTAGCCTTAAAAAAAATTAATCTCATTATTTCACACAATCCATCTGTACTTTTTTGGTATCCCTCTACTCCTACACCCGTCCTTCTGTTTGGGTAACCAAATGTCGATAATAATAATATACAATTTTGATTCAACAGAAAAATTCACACATATGTGTCAGAAGTTATTCCTATCGGCCATCGAAGAAAAGGAAGATTAAAGATACTGCAACTGTAAATCTCAAGACTTTCTTTTATAAGTTATAGATAACATGTCTATTATATAAGTCAACTGTAGTATTCACAAATATGATAATAATTGTGAAAGCTGAAAATTTATTGGGTAATTAAAATTAGTCATTATATATAATTATTTTTGTATAGTCCATATACGATCTTATGTAGAAGTAAGCAGATATTTTAGATACTATAATTAATGGGAATAATAGTACCTAGATAAGTTGCTTTCGTGACTCTGGTCAACGTAGTTTATAACGTAGATTATTAATCATTGAAATTATCATCTGATAATTTTAATCACCATTCTACAAGGCTATAAATGAGATTGTGTAATCAAGTAATGAATCCTGTAAGTAAATGAATATATTTTTCTATTTGTATATATCAAACCCCCTCGATCATCACACCGCGAAGCGATTAATACCTGTTATGTTTTTTCAGTAATTATTTATTTATTAGGACATTTTTAAATCCATGACATATAACCATGATATATTTATTTTTGAATTCTATTGTAAATTTAATTATTAGTTGAATATTTACCAGTTAAATACGAGAAGAAAACGATATAAAATTGCAAAGGACCTTTTATAACCAGCTAATAAATTATAAAGAAGTTTGGTATGTTTAGTTCGAATTTATTTCTCAACTCTTTTTAATACGTATTCTAGTGAACTTTTATTGAAATTTCGATGTAATGTTATCCGACTTCATAATCACCAAATATTGCGATAATGAAAAACAAAAACATTTCAAATTCATAATTACCAAATATTGCATTAATGAAAAACAAAAATATTTCACATTCATAATTTCTAAATATTGCGTTAATGAAAAACAAAAACATGTTACATTTATAATGACCAAATATTGCGATAATGAAAACTAAACCCATTTCACAATCATAATTACCAAATATTACGCTAATGAAAAAGAAAAACATTTCACAATCATAATTACCAAATATTGCTTTAATGAAAACCAAAAATATTTCACATTAATTATTTCCAAATATTGCGTCAATGAAAAACAAAACAAGTCACCATATACGAGTATACTAAAAATATTACTATATATATGTATATATATATATATATATCTCACTTTATTTTCAATATTATTTGGAATAGGAACTGCGAAATATTATATATAATACTTATAAAAATCAAATAGCAAACAAGTAGTCCGGTGAAGCTGTAAAGACCTTGCCAGGTCAATAGCATAGTCAGTTCGAAAAAAAAAAAAAAAATAGCAAACAATGTGTTTTTTCTAACCTTGGCTTTGTAGGTCTAGTTTACTTATTATTTTGTTTCCTGAGTTCAGGTAAATCAATATTGTGTTGCAACCTTCAATTTTTAATATCCATATTTAATTTTTATCAATAATTGTTCTAGTCCAGCATTACCGCGGTGCGGTGAAGGTCCCAAATTGTATGTAAATAGCTCCCTTAAAACTAATTAAGCGTAGGTACATATATTTAGAGGATATTTATTATTTTGTGAATATTTACGGCTTCTCACAATTGTGCCTTAAATATTGTATCGAAGGCGTGATCTGATAATAATAAACAGACTGCATGACGTTTTGTACTTTTATACTGTAATTGTAACGCATTTTATGATACTCATAATATGACTGGTTCTCTCTAATATATATATATAGCATATATTATTTACTTTACTAGAGTAGTTGGCTTAACAATCGTCGCTGTGTCCTTTCGCAATTATTAATATCTCCACCATAGCGTCACTTACTGCGTCCATACATACTCTTTTATTTTATCTTTTCATACAAAAGTGATCTAATCTGTTAATAACGACTACGGGACCACCTATCGGATCATTTCGCTAAAGAAGGATGTTGTGTGAATGAAACTTGAACCCGTTATAAAATCCGTTGAGTCGTTATAAAATTACACGACCAGTAAAGGATGCATCGACGGTTATATTTAATATTAGCTTTACCCTGCGACTTCATTCACGTGTTTTTCGATATGTTCAAGAAGAAAAGTATAGCATATGTCGTTCTCGAAGTAATCGGGCCACCATTGTCCAAATTTTACTTGGATCGATTCAGGAAATTAATTGTGTAAAGGTAACAAACAGCTAGACATGAAGATAATTTGGAAATTGTAATATTTCTCTTGCATTCGTTACGGCATAACTTTAATGAAAATAAAAATCCTACAGCACTCAGGGATAATTTAGCATCGTATTAGTAAAATAATTTTTAATATCGTACCAATAGTTGTATAGATTGTCCCCTACGAATATGTTCATAAATATTAACTCTTCGTAATAGTGTAAATGATATGGTAGTAGTTTATACATTCATTGCAAAATGTGATTACGAATAAGTAAATTATGCTTGTATTTTACAGCATTACATAGTTCTTAGTATTAAAAAACTTAATTTTGTATAAAATTCTGAACATTATCAGAAAAACACGAATACATATTTTAATATTATAAACAATCATAACTTATTTAAGAAAGTCTTGTAACCTACGAATAATATTACACAGGTTAGGGTAAAACGGTTTTTTATAAAGAACCAAAAATTAGGATACTTAATACTTACGTATATTATATGACGAATATTATTCATATATATATTTCAATCGTATATATGAAAATTTTCGTATTTGTTCTGCAGAAGTAGGTATTTACAAATACTATATTATTTATACCTACTGCGTATATTATACATATTACGTATATTATTCCCATAATATTGTATTCCCACGTATACTATACATTACTTGCAAAGGCTACGGCTACATATAAAACGCTTTAAATGTTTTAACAGCATGAATTCTCATTGTATTGTCTGAATATGTATTTTATTGTTTATAGAGGTAAAGATGTGTAGTTATTAGAAAAGCGACATTGATTACATCTACTAGATACTATAACTATGTCGTGATGGTTTTCTTGAATTGATTTAATGTGTGTTGTAAGTTTGTGGCCTATTTATTTATACACTTATTCAAATTAAACAAATTTCAGACAGATATATTACAATTATATTGCGATTGCGTATTTTTCCTATTTTCTAAAGACTGTAAATCTTTAAATGAAATAAAATTACCCCATTAAATAAGCGGTATTTATATTAAACGAACGAATTCAAACTATTTATTATTCGAGTTGTTTCCGGGTTGTGATTTATTTTTGCTAACTTTTATGTCCTATATAGTACGTACTTTTTGTGCTTAGTGATATATAATAATGATTCAGTAAAACTGAACTTAGTTTTAAGTGTAGACACCTAAGATTTTTTATAATGTATTCAAACGAAAAACTTATATCTTAAAATAGGTGAGTAAATGCTTTGAGTTTACCGGAGCTCGAAGATGAGTACACTTATATTATGTACTCTAATAAGGCTCGAAATCTACAATTTCATGTGGTATTAATAAGGTTCTGTCCGAAAACGGTTACATTTATACTTAAGAACCGTTACTATATGTTGTTCTATAGATTAAGACAAAATAAATGATGTATTTAGTGCATTGATGTACAAAAACCCACGATGCACACTTAACGTCTCACAGACGGTACACAAAAATGAATGCATGATTTTGGATTATGCAGTCTTTTTAAATAGTCTCGCGTCGCTTGCGTCCTTGTTAAAACAACTTTAAATCATTCCGGTAAGATTGAATTTGCAAAATCATAAGTTTATGGCATAACTATAACCACGTATCTATATTGGGGAGTTTTTGCGGCCGGTTTTGATTGCTACTTTTATTCGAGACTATGTGTCTTGGATTTTTATATGTCAATGATTTAGTGGCTCATAATGAAAAAGGAATATACAACTTACGTCGTTAAGATTGTCGTACAATATCCAAGTAGAGTATTTAGGGAATATGTATTCATCGGAACATAATCTTTACTGTGTGTCTAGAACATTCTGCATGTAATTATACTTCTTTCTAAATTTCGAATCTAGACGTCATAAAATGTTCTCTACATTCTTGATGGTCTATTATGTGTATTAATATTGAACAATAAGGATAGTACCGAATGTCGTATCCTTATATGTCTTTCAGGGTATTTAAAAAGCGTCTTTTTATAATCGTACCTAATTGGTCAGGTATTACTAGGGTTGTATCACGTTTGTGTCAATGATTTTTCCTATACACGTTTACAATATTTTTTTTCAGGTGTGCTTAACTACTATAAACATAAGTAAGATACAAATATTAATATCATAAAACTATTGAGCTTTATTAAAATGAGATCTGATTTTAAATTTAATTTTGTTGGTATATTTTGGCAGTAACATGAAAATTGTATTTTTTTGACATTCAGTCATATATAGATAGGATTTTTATATATCAATTGCATGCAGTATTCGAATTTACGAGATATTTGTTTACGAAGTGACTTGAATGATTGAAAACGAGAAAATATTACAAAAACTATTCTATCCGAACATTATTCGCACACCTCTAATATTAATTGTAACTACTTAATGTTTTCTTCTTCAAAATAACCCGTTTGGTTGGTGTTTTACTACTGCTTTATACAAGACTCGAATATTCATTAAAATTTTATGCAATAATTGTCAGTTTTATTTTTACCTATTTCAAATATTGTTTTTAAATTGATATTTTCCAAAATTAACAAAATCAAAATTTAAATTAAATTCCTCTATCACTTGTAATTTGAAGATTGGCAATATAATTACATGTGAGACACTTGGTCTTGTATTTGAGCCGAAACAGATTATCAAAAGCCTGACGCGGAACACATCGGTCGAATCAAATGCAAATATTAATCTATGTGAATAAACCGTTTGTCGTATATCTTACTACAACTATTCCATCAGGTTGCAAGTATTTATCACATATTCCACAAAATTAAACCATTTATACCTTACGTATGTGTTTGCATTGCATAAATCGCGCCTATTGCACAACTCTTAGACCGATTTTCCAAACTGTCGAATGGCTCGAAAGCGGCATGATCTTGTTTACGCTTTAAATCCAAACTTTAAACATAAATTACAGGATATGATAAAAATAAATATGGCGTAATTGAGAAACAAGCCATTGATAGCTTTTACACTTTATCAGTTAGTGTTTTTAATGTAAGTATATTTGTTTAAAAATGTTCTTTTTGTCATAAAGAATACCAAGATTAGAGTTGACTATATATAGTATGCTATTAGTTAACATTGTCATTGGAGGAGTCGTGGTTAACTGAAGAAGATAACAGAATAAATAAAAATATGTATTACAGGAATGAGAATAATTAATGTAGTTCCTAATTAAACATAGTATTTCTTATCTCACTATTATGTCATATCTTGCTCTAGATTTGTTTATTAATTTTTATCCGAATATAATGTGAATAATTTAAGAATGCCTAGTACACTACTCAAGTAAAACCGATTATTTAAGTTAATTATACATAAGTATTTAAGCTAAACCAAAGGAACGGTATTGCTATCCTTATACAAATATGTAAAAGTATATCTGTTCGTCCATGCTTATAGAGAAGGGCGGGGAATAGGGTTCTGCTAAGGAATATCTATATTTACTATAACAAAACTGTAACAAAGCCAAATCGGCACATTAAATATTATTTGAAAATGTTGATCGGGGTAGACTTTGTTATCGATATAGAAGCCAAAAATAACCCTTTTACAATTTTCGTATGTCTGTCTGTCCCTGTGAACACGCGTCACTGTAAAAGCACTGAACCGATTTTGACGAAGCTTGGCACAGTGGTAACTAATATATACAAGGTTACATCTAGGATACTTTTTGTTTCATAAAACGCAATGGTTTCTTCAGGATAACGAAAGAAAAAAAATTGTAATTAATGTAACTAGACTTTTTTGCGACAACTTAGTACAAGAACCAGCAACGTTGGAAGAACGTAGAAAACCTGGTTCTTTAATATATCTGTCTTTCTAACCCTTCTAAACAGGATTCAGGGTACCCGGTACAGCCGGTTAACGTTGTGTTTTTAAAAGCGCATCACACTTTTACAGGTCAACATTTTGATTTATAAATAATTATAGGATCAATTTTTTTGCAGTAACGCTATTAAAAACATGAATTTATCACAGCTAGAAATCTTTTTATATACAATAATGTGCCCGATGATATATTTTATAAATATAAATAATTAATTTCAAACCATTTTATTTTTTTCCATTGTTTTTTCATCTTATTAACGACGGCATCTTAAATACATGCGTCGATATCGTACTCTGCCACAATTATCGCTATCTTTATCGTGCAGCCAGTGCTGCACTAAACTATATAAATATTATATTTATAGCAATAAATCTATCTGACTTTTTTTATATTACAGGAGGCACACTTACAGGTGGGTCACCTGATTTTAAGTGATCACCACCGTTCATAGACACTTGTAATACCAGGGGAGTTGCAAGTGCGTAGCCAGCCTGTGTTTTTTTCGTGTATTTTCCAGGGGAGGTGGGCTTCCGGCGCTCTCACTGACCGAACGAAACGCAACAATGCAAGCACTGTTACTTCACGTCTGTTTTCTGTGAGAGGGTGGTACTACCCCGGCCGAGCCGATCCATTCATGTTGAAACCAGTAATAGCTTCAGTGTGGCTCTACCGCCTATGAAAAGTTGACGATTGAGTAAATAACTGAATTCATTGTATGGAAAATTAATTTTATTTACAAAAAATAGCATCAGCCACGTTATTGTCAATAACAACAATGTCTGGCAATAATAATGCCATGTTTTAATAGCGTTTCAAAGTTAGTGACAAAAAACGTGCTAAAATTATTTAAAAATCAATATTTTCGTCTGTAAAGGTGTGATGTGATATGCACAAATAAACGGAACGTTTACCGGCAGCCAGGTAGCCCGCCCGTACGTTGTTCGCAAGAACATAAAGATATATAAAAAACTAGCTTACTGAAATTTGCTTTCAAAACCGTTGCTGGCTCTTAGACGAATAGTTACAGGCAAGTGACATTTGACTCATCGACGCGATTCTCATATTTTTTCATATTTATGTTTTTCTTAAATACAATGGAGTGTGAAAAAGTTTTAATACAAGTAGAATATAGTTATAATAAAGTAAGTAGTAGAGATGATTATTTAATTTTATTTTTACGTATTGTGGGTGTGCATATTCTATGTACAGTAGGTTAGGTGTCGTGCCAGACAAAAAAAGAGAGAGAGAATGGATATAACATATACATACATAAAATTTTCATTTCAATAGCGAACCAACTCAAGGATTATCTTTTGATGTATTAAGTTTTATTAACTTGATTATCCCAGATCATTCGTGTTTAATTTGTTATTATTTATATTGTAAATATTTTTATCGTTTAATTTACAATTGAACTACAAAAAAGGGAAAGCAATTTGGTTCCATAGACCCCTCAAGCTATTTTTTTACATTACTGCCAGTATATGTATATTAGTTTTTAGTTAGTTTTTATTTGATTGAACCCTGATGATGCTGAATGATGCTACGAACGGGTTGTAGGCTTATTTTAAAAGATTTCTCACATATCATCTGTGTATATGTTTGAGTGAATCCCTTGATAGTTTGGATTTACAACTGGAAACGGTAGGTATGGCTTCAATCGGGATTAAGGTTTATTAAAAAATTTCGCGTTTAAAAATACTATTGAAACCGGCGATAACCGATTTGATGCAGACGAAGTCGCACGGGTCAGCTAGTTCTACTAGTAAAACTGTAAACGTTCCTTGTGAAACTCATGTGTGGTTCATGTGTAGTTTAATTTTTATCTTAATTGAACCCGGTAGATAACGCTACGAACGGGTTCTAGGCTTATTTTAAAATATTTCTCACATACCACCTTAAGTAGGTATATGTTTGATTGAGTCCCAAGATAAAACTATCAAGGGTGGATTGACTTGGATAGACTTGGATTCACAATTGGAAACCGTAGGTGTGGCTGCAATCGGGTTTTAGTTTTATTAAAATTTTCCTCGTTTAAAAATACAATTGACACCGGTGATAACCGTTTTGGTGCAGAGGAAGTTGCACGGGTCAGCTAGTAATAAATATAACTCTATTAACTTTAGTATTGATACAATATATTTCCAACAACAAATTAGTAATAACCAATAAAAACATATTCCTTTAAGAAAAAGTCGTTGGTACATGCCGGGATTCGGACCTGCATACATCAGATTGATTTTTCCACTAATCAAACCATTAGACCAACATGATTAAGATGGATTAGGTACTGCTGTCTATCTACTCGTTTTTTATCTAAACGAATTTACCCATGCACCGTCTGTCTGTTCAGACGAAATAAACCTAAAAATAACTTTATTATCATCTATGTTTTTCCTTATAATGTAACGTCATTATACAAATAGGACCATAATATTAGTGTCATCTATGAATTGTGAGAAATTCATGTTTTTGTTATAATAATAGGTCTTTCTATGAATTTCTATGAAATTGCGGTTCTGCAGTACTGGCCATTTCAATTCAAAATAATTTTAAGAGTTCAATTTTATTTTTAAAAATTGGAATTCTTTTTCCAAAATTAGTCCTTTAATTATTGATTAGTGTTACATTTTCATCGCATTTCAATCTTTTTTGTCATCATATCATCTTACTTTAAAAATTCGAGTAATTATGGAATATGAGTACCGTCGTGGCATCAACGCGGCACAAGCGGCACGCAACATCAACGACGTTTACAGAGCTAATACTACAAACCAACGCACCACCTGTTATTGGTTTGCTCGCTTCCGTTCTGGTAATTTCGACCTGAAAAATGAACCTCGCGGTCGTCTGAAGACTGGTCGACAATTACGAATTAAAAGCAATTGTGGAAGCTGATGATACACAAACTACGGTTGAATTAGCAGCAGCTTTCGACGTTAGCGTCAAAACAATATTGGTCCATTTGCGTCAAATTGGGAAGGTAAAAAAGCTTGACAAATGGGTGCCCCACGAACTCAATGATCGCCAGCGCGAAGTACGCGTTGAGACGTGCCTTACACTGCTCAACAGACACACAAATGAAGGAATTTTGAACCGCATTCTTACTCGCGATGAAAAATGGATTCTGTTTGATAACCGTAAGCGCTCAGCAAGTTGGTTGGATCCTGGTTCAGCACCTAAACAACGCCCTAAACGAAAACTTACCCCTAGAAAAGTGATGGTCACTGTTTGGTGGTCTAGCGCCGGTGTGATTCATCACAGCACCTTACCAAACGGGGTGAGCATTACTGCAGATGTGTACTGTGAAGAACTGAACACAATGATGGAGAAGCTGGTACATCTCCAACCAGCATTGGTCAATCGCTCGTCTCCGCTGCTCCTGCACGACAACCTCATACTGTACAGCAGACGGTCTCCAAGTTGCAAGTACTGGGGTTGGAAGTTCTCCGCCATTCGCCCTACTCACCAGACCTTGCGCCTACAGACTACTACTTTATTCAGAATTTGGATAACTCCTTGGCGGGAAAAAAAATCAATACCCGAGGGGCAGTACAAAATGCCTTTGAAGAATTTGTTGCCTCCGGTCCAGCTGATTTCTTTAAGAAGGGCATCAATAAACTGCCACTGCGTTGGTATGTATGAATGTACATATGTATGTAAAATCTTGTATATTACTTCAATAAACTATTACCATATGAAATTTCTTTAAAATTCGTCCAGTAGTTTTTGCGTGACGCCCGTACACACAACAGACAAATTTTCCAAAAACTATGGAAGTGTGTGAATGTCCGTCATAAGACCCCCAGAGTATCTTTTCTTAAATATATTTAATGTACCGATTTCATCTTACCCTTTTGTTATACGCACATTTTACTTAAGTATTATGGTGTGCTTCATTTAAATCAAACAAGGAACATAGTTACGATAACCGTTAAAAAATACTAGGAATATTTACGAACTTAAGGGTGAAGCGCTGCCGTGTTTTAATAATCCGTCTGATAAGATTGTGGAAATATCGCGAACTTTTTAACGAATATATTGTTAATTGGCCATTTTTTTATGGGAAATTGATTAGTAAATTGCTATTCAGTTAGAGAACTGAGTCGATACGAAACATGACCATGTGGCCGACAACTTTACTCGTTCTAATGTGGCTAAATCAGGTGAATTTGTTATAAAAATGAAAAATGTTAAATGTTAAACTTGAAACGAGGGTGTTCTGTGTTAACGTGTTTGAATGAGCTTTATTTCAAAAACGCAAGAGAAACGGACAACAAATTGGGCACAATAATATAAGTACTTCTCTACTTTCAACCAGGAGTTTGTAATATGCTTCAATTACACAAACGACACTTCACGGATGTTATATCCACCGGAAAAGTAAACCAAACACCAATAAATAGTGGATTAGTTAATTATGGTGGATTGAATCTTGCTTTTACTTTTAATTTCTACTTCGTTCACTGTAATTATATAATCATACGTTAAGTATATACTATTAAATGGTATTAAATAGTACTGTTGAAGCGACGATGGCTTATTTGATAGTGTTATGACACCGCATCGATGGACATAAGTTCGAATCCTAGCAACGAAGTTGGAACGTTCGGTGTAGAGAAACATCGTATTATGAAACCATAGCATAGCCATAACCATGTAACCATAGCATATATATACCTGTACCATATATATAGCAACCATATATAACTAGGTGGTATAGCCACGCTCACTAGGTTTCTGTTATCGCACTGCTCTCGCGAATTACGTTTATTACAATATATTTCAGAAATACAATTGACGGAATACGCACTCGTGTCGATGATATGTTCGGTGACAACCTAGAAATAACATTCTAATAATTTTACACAGAAAGGTGAAAGTTCGAAAGCCCATTTTAACAACAAGTCAGCTCATGAATTTACAACTCCCCCGGATGAGATTGTGCCAATGTTGCCGGACGACGGGTTCCAGTCATCGACAGTTATCGCCGGCCTTATGCCTGATTCTTTTGGGGAAATGTTCAACTTTCTCGACGGAGACAGCTTTGGAATAGGCTGAGTATCTATCTTGTTAAAAAATGCATATAAATAACTACAATCGATTCAGAAAATTTTGGTGTTTAATTCTTCAAATTATTATAAAAAACATTCATTATTAATCATCACCTAATAACATCAATTTCTCGTACGGCTATACTTAGTCATCGTATTAAATAAATATATAATTTGATGCACGAGAAAATAAAAAAATAGGAGGATATGTGTAGGAGAACCTTATATAGTCATATGACACCAAACCATATAATTAGATATCTTTTGTACTTTGCAAAAGTAATACATATAATTTAAAGAGAGATTTATATTAAACTGGCGGGCCCGGCTGACGTTGCCTCGCTCTGATTATGATAAAAACCTTGACAAATTATACACTAAAACATTCCTCATCAATTACTTCATCCACCGGTGAAAATCGCATGGAAATCAGTTTCGGTAGTTTTCGAGTTTATAGCGAACAGACAGACAGACAGACGCGGTAGGGGACTTTGTTTTATACTATGTAATGATATTTATTTATGTATGAAAGAAACAAATCATTTTCACATCATCATACACAATATTATACATACTACTTTAACCACAGTTGATTTCAATAGTATGATGTCCTATGAAATGTGTTTTTCCTTCGATCAACATTGTTGATCGATGTGTTTTTCAAATGAAAAACAGAAGTAACTTTTTTTTATTGTAGCACGGTAAAATTATTGCACTTTGTCTGATGGTAAGCACAGTACAATCCAAAAACAATGGCGATCACCGTGTGACACATTATCCATCGCCGGTTGCCGCTGCCATGCCAGCCTGCGAAAAGCTAGATATGCACAGGCTGATCCCGAAACGCGACCCGCAGAAGCGAATCATTATGACGGGCTTTTTCGCTATGTACATGGTGGTAGCGACCCAGTCAGGCTGTAAAACCCTACCACCCCGCTTTCGCCATTGCCTCGTTCGTTAATTAGCAGGGTGCACCACGTGCAGGTGAGGTTGGCTTGGGTATCTCAAATCTTATGATGTTATTCGACACCCCTTACACCCCAAGATTTTATATTAGGTGTTATAAACTCATTTCATTCTAACATCAATAATATATTAAAACATAACAATTAAATAAGTTATAGATCTGCATATAAATACTTTATCTCGGCATATCCCGCTGTGCATTCGCTACAACGCCAAAACTAATTGTACACCAAAAGTATAATACTTCCGTTACAATTTTTAGGTCCAATGCACGAGTTCGTTTACGGCTGGCAAGCGATTGTAAATACGATGAGTATGAAGAACAACGTAGAAGTACGCAAACGCGCTGGTCTTCAGCGCTTCGCACTCGCTGGTATCAATGGCATCACACTCATATCTCATATAGGCGTTACCGAAATCATGATAAACGGTACCAGAACGTATTGTTTTGGGGGTGTGTCGAGACCTCCCGGCAGAAGGAGCGTTATCTGCAAGGTTTGTCTTGTGTTACCATTTAAAATAAGCGTAATTTAGTGGAGATGACAGCTCAAAATTGATTTATTAAAATTTTACATTTAACACATACCTTTACAATGCAAACTGAAATAGTTTAGAAATTTTCCGATACAAAATACACATAAGAGATGTTGAAATATGTATGCTTGGTACACATATATGTTTCAACAACTCATATATTTATGGATAGTTTAGCTTAACTTAGGCTACCTCAGATAGGTCGCGAATTGCATGCATCAGGCAACAGCCAAGCCGAGTTGTGCCCG
Organism: Antheraea pernyi; assembly: GCA_015888305.1. NCBI lineage: Eukaryota > Metazoa > Arthropoda > Insecta > Lepidoptera > Saturniidae > Antheraea > Antheraea pernyi. Next base: position 1,137,180 of record MU158749.1, on the reverse strand, counting down.
TGCTCCCTTGAGCTAGTTGCCCAAACAAAATCGGTTGAGTGCCTTAAGCGCTCGCCTCAGTAGTCCGGTGAAGCTATTAAGAACTTGCTAGGTCAATAGCGTAGTCAGTTCGAGAAAAAAAGGTGTGTGTGCGATTCACACACGATAGAAGTGAAACTTCAGTAAATCGACAAAAGAATGAGATGGATATATATAACAAGGGTAGGATAATTACGAAGTTTATTTGTTTAAATTTTATTATTTAGCACAACAAGATATAAAAATACTCACAGACCCTGTTAAATAATAAGACACCACGCTGACTTCTTATTAAAAAGCTGTAATACGCAGCCGCATACAGTGTACAGTAGTATTATTATACTTTTCACATATACGAACACATGTTAAATGATCAAATACAAGCAAGTATTAAACAGTGTGCAATATACATACACACCGACATTTGCTCTCTCGCTCTGGCTCAATATTTTTTGTATTTGTGTCTCTTACCTGTTGTGTTTTCGTTGCATCCGGTTTGAAATCACGATTCTAAAGAAGTTTTACTTAAAACAACTTTTACAGTGGCTACCAAACTAGGCAGAGCCTGCATCTTGGTAGCCAGAGAACTATTACACAGCGTGTTTTACAATAAACACCTTAGCGAGCCTTATACATATGCAAATTTAGAAAGCTAAAATTGTTAGGTGATTTAACAAATAAATATATACACAATGACAAATATGTATACATTTACACATATATATTGTATGCACACATATATGGATTAATTAAGTATTATTATTTTCAGGGTGCTATGTATCAAGAGGCACGCTTTTCATGTAAAGTTCCATATCTTCGCTATCCCACTGTACTCGGGTACAGATACTGCATCGATAAGTACGCCGCTGTTAACACTGTCGACGGAACACATAAAAGTATTTTTATTTTTGTCTTGTCATTATCTTACATGAAACTAAAACGGGTCCGTTCACATAGGCTAGATGTTAACAAGATAAAGTTCATGGATGCCGGAACTAAGGATCAACTTTTTCCAAAAATCTCGGCAATGAAAATAATACTTATGTTTATAAATGACAGAAATATAGATAGATAGAATAGATTTAAAAAAAAGTGCGTGCGTACAAAGTACACATGTCAGAAGTGAAACTTCTTTGGCGAACTAATTTATAAGTCTTGTTTATATTTATACAAACAAGAAAAAAGAATAAAAAGTTTTTTTATTTATTTAATCTGCGTTTACTGCAAATGACTTCACTTCCGTTGCATACCTGCGTGACGTTACATCTGTAAAAAATTTACCCTCATGCGCCTAAAGAAGTTTCACTTGAAAATAATTATTGTACTATGCCTATATACACTTAAATGATATCTAGTTATTATAGTGTTGTAATTTTTAATGAAACCTTGTTAATATTACTCACTCTAAATTCGCTTAGGAATGCGATTCTTAATTGCCGTGTTGCGACACATTGATATGTTGCAATCACCTGTCAAGTGTGTCGCGAAATTTACAAACCCTAACTTTCGTTCACTTTGAAGTATCAAAAAATTTGCATACAAGTATGTAAGGGTGTCGCGATTTTTTTAAGAGTATGTTAGTGCGTCGCTGAGTAAAAAAGGTTGAGAACCGCTGACGTAAGACACTGAGTTTATACGAACCCGTGCTCATATATATCTAGTAATCATATTTATCTTGAACTATTAAAGTATGTTTTTTTTTAATTCGAACAATTCTTACACCATTCATGCTTATGGTCGAAAGGTATAGGTAGTCATAATCCTTTTCAAATAACTATATATCATTTCGATTATAAGAAATCACAATGATTATTCATAACATTTATAAGATACCTTTCCGATATATCAAATAATAATGGTGAGTTAATTAGGATTTTACTACAACGAACGCCTTCCGTCGTCTCCCTTTCCGTGTGTGTCAGTAGGAACCTTTACATGTACATGATGTGTTACAAGCCCTTTTGGGGGATTTGATATAAAAAATAAATACGTCTTTAAAATGGTCACAAAATGTTTTAGGCTAGAAAAAAATCTAATAATTTTTTTTATCCACTAGTTAATTTCTTATAATTGACAGAAACATATTGCGCCAGGGGCGAATCCGTACCGAAGTTCCACTATGACTACATATGCGAAAGACGAGATATAAAAATAAAACGGATCAACCTAACTGATCCGAATGAAAGGTTCAATATACGTAACCCGATCGTGAGAAGGGCGGAGTACTATAGAGCACCCTACGATATATTAAAAGCGTGTCCTGATTGGTAATAGCTTAATCATTATTAACAGTTAATAGGGTTAAATTAACCAATATATATAAGTAGATAATCGTAAAGTCTTTTAGTCAAGTAGTTTGACCGGTAGAATATAAAACCGATGTCCGCAGGTTCCAAACCCCTGCAAGTACCAACGTATTTTTCGGGATTCGCGAATATTTACTAGCTTCAATCGGTAATACTATTTACCTGATGGTGAATGTAAACATCGTGAGGTAACCTGAACTTGAGAAAAATATTCTTGTTGTATCAATGTATGTAAGAAAACAATGTGTGGATTTATGCACACACCTTTCTCCGGAAAGAAGCCTATGGTTCTACAGTCAGCCTCTTACAGACTGATAATGATTATGATGACGAAAACCAATCTTCGTGATGTATTACTCCATGTAAATAGCATTGGATTTCTGCTTTCTTTTGTTCGTTTCATGTTGAAAGTTGATGAACGTGAAATAATCATGTAATAATGAGAATAAATCTCTTCATCGCACCACTTCGCGCATCGAATCACTTTATGCACTGGTGAAAACCGCATGAGGATCCGTTCAGTAGTTTTTGAGTTTATCGCGAACAGACAGACAGACAGACACGGTAGAGGACTTTGTTTTATACTATGATGATAAATGGCGGCATATCGACTTAAGGTGGAAAAATTAAGATTAAGACGAGTTCCGATCGGGCCGTCAATGGGAATGGTTGTCCGCTTTGCTGCGCGATACTCGTGATTTAGTGACGTCAGTTATTACTTCGTGAGCGTTCGTTTTCATTGTTCCGATCCGACACACCTGCGTTCTGTTTCTTGGAATTGAGTGAGACCCTTCCTTTGTATTTATTTATTGCCTTGTTTATTTCTTGGTATACTTAATTGTTTACTTAGTTATTTATCTATTTATTTACGTATTTCTTTAATCCTTCAGTCATTTCTTTATATATTTATTTACTTTTCAATTATTTATTTAATTATCTATTTATTTATTTGTTGTCTATTTACACATTTTATTTACTTGTCTCGCGGCCGTATTTCTTGTATTATTTTCGTCTTTTGTTTCAACTTAAACAACTCTATTAATCCGGACTCGATATAGTCTCATAACTTACGTTTGGCGTGCCCCCCTGCCCCTCAGGCAGGGAGGTTGTTTCGCGGCCCCCTCCCCCCTCAGGTCACCGGGATGGCCGATTTAGAACATGCTGCTAGGTTCCGCGATTACCTGCTTCAGCAGGGTCCGAACGTGGACGTCGCGACCGCGTACGCTAACTTTGCTGCGTTGTTCTCCGAGAACACGCATTACGTCTCTCGCGTCGCGACCGCTAACTCTTTCGCGGCCCTCTCGCCGCAATCCGCTTTGAACGACGTAGATAGAGGGATTTCACAAATCCCCATACCGAGCTCCAGCTCGGAGGCCGGCTCCGATATGGAGCTCGACGTGGCGGCGTCCGACGAGCTGCCCGCGACCGCGACCTCCGAAATAATCGCGACCCCCGCGCCCTCAGCGCACTCCGCGCCTTCTGCGCACGTAGACGACGGTTTTAAAACCGTCACCTATCAAAAACGCCGCGGATCGCGTTCTTCAGACTCCGACCAGGGCTCCGCACGCCCGGTCGAGAAATGCGCCAATATAGATGGCGTTCGGGTGCCGGCTATTCCACATGTTAAATAACTAGACGAGATGGCAACAAATCGAACATAGAGGAGAACTTGCTCTCAAATGCAGCTTTCGGAACACATTGTTATGTTCGGCGTCAATTTTTCAATTTACATATTGTAGCTAGTCAAGCGGTCATTATAGTCGAAATTCCCAAGACTACCAGACATATTTTCTAATGGGCAAAAGGTATAAAATATTTTTATACATACTTTTATCGTATGCAGGTACCGGAACACGCCTCCAGGTATTTGAATTGAATGTGGCAGTTAACTAGGCGGTCAATGAAAACATCCTCACAACCGTGCTAGGGTTTCTATCACGATGTTTTCTTTCACCATTTCTACTGTTCGACGCGATATCCATATCGTCATTATCGTTTCAAAACTGGCGTTAAAATAAAAATATATTACCTTTTAAATATAACATACGTCAACATATGACGAAGAGTTAAGTAAAGATACTTCGACTGTATGCATGGGAATAAAAATCAACCTACATCACTAAGGAAACCGGAAACTCGTTGGAGTATTCCGTGCGCAAACCGCTACTCGACGGTATAGAACGAAATGAAACATAAAAAAAACTGGTCACACCAAAACCGACGCGGGCACGACCGGTCCGGTATTGACGGCCGTTATTTCGACACCGGCCATTGTTCATAGCAACCAAAATCAATTACTTGCAATGTACACGAAAGAAATCTAATTTATATTGCGCAATGATATATTATCTGGTAACAGAGATCAAATTTATAGGCATACTACTACTGCAGCAAATACACGGATCAGACTCAGAAATGCAAAAAGACGTATCTGTCTCTCCTTGAATTTGTATTTACGAGTAGTCTGTCCTTCGAAGTTTTAACGACTAGAAAATTCGAAACCAGTTTTTGGCGGGATCTTGGAACGCCATGTAGTGGTTTTTATATTTTATTCATGAGTATGAATGCTATGGGTATGTGTTATTTGGCTCTATGTTTTGTAAATGTAATATTGGTGGTGTTTTGAGTTTTACGTAATATATTTGGTTATTGTGTACAAGAGAATTGAATGGAAAATAATACCACGGAACATGGATTCTGACTTGCCACAAAAACTCCCTGGAAAGTTCTCGCAGGACGGTCAGTGTTAGTTAATTGAAATGATCGCAAGAAACGCGTAATATCATCATGTACCTTCTCGACAATGGCAGTAATAATCTACTAGAAGATAGCTTGCTAAAAATAAAAACTTCCTTATCCATGCTAATATTATAGATAAAGTTTGTGACGTTGTAGGGGGTAATCTCAGGGATTACTTGTCCGATTTGAAAAAATATTTCTGTGTTATATAGCTCATTTATCGAGGAAGGTTATAGGCTATATATAACGCTATGGCCGAAACGAGAAGCACCAATGAAGAATGTGTCAAAATCGAGGTTTTTTCCTCTTGGGAATTTCCGCTGCGTGTTAGCGTAAGCCCAAAGTAACTATTCCATGCGGACGAAGTCACGGGCAGAGGCTAGTTTACTATAAATGTTTATACGAATTTGCCAAAACCAAACAGTGTGTTGATACAGCGGTACTGATGACTCGGAACTGGTCGTAGACGTGTGGTCACTCCAACGAGATGTACTGCAAACCTAGTGAGTCTGAGGAACTTCGACGACACCGGAATAGGCGAGTGGAAATAGGTTGTAGCTATATTCTATAAATGTATATTTATCGTGTCGTATTTACATTGATTTTAATAAAACTGCTAACTAGCCGATATGTTAATATATTACGTCAACGAATTAAGAATATAATTAACACACTTAACCCAAGGTTATTTTTAATTTATACATTTTTATACGCTACTATGATCTCAAACACCGGAATCTAGCATGAGTCAAGCCTGACGTAATTCTAACTTTAATCAAAAACATACTTACGGTACGAATTATATTTATTGACTTAAAAACATTAATAACTACATGCAAATACCACTTTTCATCGTTTTACAAGCAGGTCACTATAAAAATATTCTGTACCAAATTTTCATAGCATATAACATAGATTTACAAGAGAGACTCGAAAAATAACTTATATTACTATACTATTACTACTATACTAGCAGAGCCCGCGACTCCGTCCGGATGTAACCTAATATAAAAAAACAGTGACTAATAAAGTCATATGAATGTATAAAGTCCATTTACTTGTCTTCGCTCCCGCACACCAGACTAGGCCCCCCTCGGCAGCAGCTCAAGCCTAGGTCCGTTCCCTTGGCGTGGAGCCCTTGAGTACGCTGCTCGCGCGATACAGTGACACAAAATCTTACATCACTGCGACAACATTACACATATCACCTCCACACACGTGCACGCATACACGCTTACACATGCAGGTGGAAGGGTTTTATTTTTTCCCTTATCAAACTGAAATAGTTTAGAATATTATCCGATACGAAATATATATAGGAGTTGTTGAGGTATGTATGCTTGGTACACATATATGTTTCAACAACTCGTATATGTATGAATAGTTAGCTTAGCTTAGGTTAGCTCAGATAGATCGCGAATTGCTTGTATCAGGCAACAGCCAAAGCCGAGGTGTGCCGCGCACCCTTGAGCTAGTTGTCAAAGTAAAATCGGCTGAGTGCCTTAAGCGCTCGCCTTAGTAGTCCGGTGAAGCTGTTAAGACCTTGCTTGGTCAATAGCGTAGTCAGTTCGAAAAAAAAAAAAAAAAAAGATTAAGACCTATAATAAAATATCACGTGTAAGTAGACTTTATTTATTATCATCTTGATTTTCAAAGTAAAATGTAGTTTATCCGTTTTGTACAAAAAAATTTTAAAGGTAATTTTTTAATTACAGGTACGGTTGTAACCTTCAAATATCCCCCGAGATGCTTCATCAAGAGTTGCCGGCTGCCTTAATGGACGCCAACGAGACGGCCTTCGTTGGGCACGGCGGAAAATATTGGCTAGCGTTATATTACACTCAGGTGATAGAGTATAGTATTAATAACTAGTTCATAATCATCATTAATTATATTATTAACGTGGACGTTGTCCTGGCCTGAAAAAAAAATCCTAGAATCAGATCGCAGCAACACCTACCAAGTCCAATTGTGAATCTAAACCCTTCTTGAATCCACTGGAACACATACAAACAGAGCTTAACTTTTTTCCGACATTCCCAACATTTATCGTTATATTTCAACCAATTTACAATAAACCAGGACAATTTTATATATCTTAATCTTCCGCAAGAATCATTTTATCTACTGGCGAAAACCGCATCAAAATCCGTTCAGTAGTTTTAAAGTTTAACGCGAAGAGACACACAGTTAGACGAGACAGGGGACTTTGCTTTATAATATATAGTGATGACCGGTATGAACGGACTATATTTTTAAAAATGAATCCACCAATTCTACCGCAATGAAGATAATTTTCAATCTGAGGACGTAGCTATGTCCAAATAATGTCATGTAAAAATATAGGAATTAAATTGACGAAATCAGGGTTACAGAGGACCACAAAGATTTTATAAATACATTCGCTACATGACGTCATATAGATATGTGGTTAATATGATGATGTTATATAAGTATTTTCTATTAACGTTTATCTACAACTTCACCTCGTTTTACAAAAGTGGTACCTAAGTATTTATAAGGGTTGATTTTTTAAGCGTTTAGTATTTAATTTTCTAAAAAGACAAGAAAATTGAAAAAAGCATAATTTTAATATTTAGGATTAAAATCAATCCTTGCTATTTATTTTTCAAAGATTATTTCATGGCCACGACGGAGTTTTCTGGTGATCCATACGAGAAGTCCAATTTTGAGTTACCTTTTCGAGCATATCGGCAGATATCTCAGCGATAACACGTGTGATGTTGTCTTCTAGTGCTTGAATCGATCTTGGTTTATCTGCATAAACAAGACATTCATACCCACACAAAAAATAATCCAACGGCGTCAAATCGCACGATCTAGGTGGCCAGTGCACTAGTCCAAAACGAGAGATGAATCGCTCACCAAATTCATCGCGCAGTAGGTCCATCGTTTCGTGTAATGTGTGGCATGTAGTACCGTCTTCTTAAAACCACATGACAACCAGATTAATGTCGTGTCTTTTGGGCAATAAAAATTATCAGTGAGATACCAGCCAATATACTCGTAAAAGTAACTGAAAATAATTTTATACGTGTCAGTAGGTACATATGAGTAGTCCAATAATATACTCAAATGTAGTAATGGCCAACATTTTACATGAAATAATCTTTATAAAATAAATGGCAAGGATTTTTAATTTAATCATTATATACTTTTTTAATTTTATTTTTTTTAAAATTAGAAACCAAACTTATAAAAAGATCGCCCGTTATAATACAGATGTTATATTTAAACTATTTTCGTAATTTTCAAACTGATAATATTATTATCTAGTTTAGAAAATATAATCAAATATAAAAACTATTTTCATCTGTACGGCTCATCTATATCCTTATAATTAATTTTATTTTCTATTTCTATTAGTGTAAATTATATATTTCCATGAAAAAGAAGACTGATATCATGTATGTTTATCAATTAGTTTCGTATCTATTAAAATTAATTATAATTTGAAATCAACATTTTTAACTCGTTTTAGTTATCTACATACGCTATTTACTTCCAAGCTCATGGAGAATATCCTTGGCAATCAAATAGACCCATCGCATCGATAGATAAAGGTAATCCACAAATGTTCAATCAATTATTCATCTAAATCGATTTGCCTGTTAAATTCACAAGCTTGCACACTAACAGAATCTTCCTTTATTCAGTACTAGCAGGCCCGGCAGACGTTGTCCCGCCTCGATTATAAAAAAAATCCTTGACAAATTATATACCAAAACGTTTCTCATGAATCACTTTATCCATTGTTGAAAACCGCTTGAAAATCCGTTCAGCAGTTTTTGAGTTTATCGCGAACAGACAGACAGACAGACGCGGTAGGGGACTTTGTTTTATACGATGTAATGATAATGGTGATATTAGAATTGAGATATTTAAATTGTTTAATTGACACGATACTGTTAAATTGACTCAATTTAATTCAGTCTTGGGTGATTTTGTAATTATGTGCGATAACCGCTGGACTAGTAGACCACTCTGCACACAGTGTTTTACGTTTCTCTATATTAATTAAAATTATAAGCATTCCTGATTAATTTCGTCATAGAATACGTATCTAACTTTTTCGTGATGCTTATAATAAATAATATTGTAACGATTTGTAATATAATATTTATTACCGCAATATTAAGCGTTTTGTCTAAATCAAATAACAGTTTCCATATGTTAAATAGTAATTTATATAAATGTTAATATAATTAACTTTAAGGTGGTATATGGGAGCAGTTACTCAAAGCTAACATTGGCCCTGACATGAACTTACATTACAATCTTAACGGTATCTACAATAGATTCCCAGGTGGCTCTATGTTCCCAGACCTTATGAGGAATGATGGTCAGGTGAGGAAACTATTTAAATAATATTCGAAATAGGGCAATATCGGGGAAGTATCGAACATTTTAACAAATAACAGAACTGTCAGCATTTAGACCCATCCAGATAGAGAACAAGCGTACTGTAAAATCGTTATGGTGCAGTGCGGTATTCCTATCTAATTGAGTTATGGTAGTGGTAAGCACACAAGGCGTAATTATCTTCGGTGGTCACCATTACCGTTGTTCATGATCATTGTTACCGTCATCAGGTAAAGTTGTCATTGTTCAGGTATTTTGGTTTAAACATTTTTAACGAATAAGAATCCAAAAGATATCATTCTATGTCAATAGGTAGACCTTACTTATATAAAGTAGTTTGATATAAATACTGAAAAATAATTCTATTATTTTTACTTAGTCATATCAAAATTTTTTTCGGAAGAAATAAATATGAGCACTTTATCAAAATATATCAATGAATATTAACATTTCATATTCTAGAAACAATTTTCTGATTCTATCGTCTTTAGTTGGATCTAAGTCCGAATTTTACATTAATAAATAATTAAACAACTAAAATAAATACTTTAGATTTTAAAATAATAATAAAAAATGACAAGAAAGCCTTAACTAAGGTTCCAGACAAGGCAGTTTCTATAACATGGAAGCCTTTAATATTATAATACATATATATATACGTATATATGCACATTGACTCGAAAAAAAAAACTTTGCAAGTAAGTGACTGTAGGTATATAAGAATGTAATAATGTTTTATACTTAGAAAATTATCCTACGAAGAAAGCAAAATATAATAAATTGACGTAGCCGTTTAATCAATTTGTTTAGGTTCAACCTGCGAATTTTCGAACGGAAGTTCGAGATAATGGTCCAGAAAGTCTTATTATCGGGAATTCACATTTATCGGCTGATAATGCAGGTACACTTAAAATATTTTGTCATATTCTCAATCTCCGTATCAATGTCTACATATCTTCATTTTATTTTACAGGAGGTGATCCAAATACTGGCGGATATAAATTTTTACACGACTCGCAAATTCAGCCGAGTTTTGATCATGGGAATAATATCTAGAACGTTTATTTAAGTTAAGGAATAAAATTCACATGTTGGAAATATATATTATTTTATTTTAAACTTTACTATTCGAGTATTTGTCTTTACTTATTTTTCGAATTATTATCGACTCACGTATTCGAGTTTTTCGTTTCTTTCGAATAGTTATCAAATCATAACGTAATAGAAGTATGCACCTACATAACCATGTGAAACTTGGTAATTCAATACAGCCGGAGAAGACAAATACTAACATTTTGCTATGATCGAAACTTTTAACTTATAACATAGTTGTATAAAAAATAATACAACGTCCTGACATCCGTCCATCCTGAAAACGAAGATGACACATAATGCAATTAATCAATCAATCCAAGCATCGAGCCGTATATTTTAAAACAATTACCAAACGTATTAAAGAAAGCAGTAATGGTAAATAGCGAGCCGGGCAGCTGCGGGTGGGGTATGTCCGACTTGCATGAACTAAAACCCCATGGTGCCTAGCCTCACACCTATTAGCCGGGAGCATAGATAAAGCGGAATGTCTTGCCGCGAGTTTAGAAAAACAGTGTTCACCGAACACTGACAACACTGAACCTATCCATATTGGGTCGATCGAATTGTCGGTAGAGCATGCACTAGCGTCCCCTCCCGTGTATACCCTAACCTCAATAACTTTCGATGAAGTTTCGACCGCCATCCAGCGTCTCAAGCTTAGGAAGTCCCCAGGTCCCGATGGGATCAGGAACGAGGTACTGAGACTCCTTCCCGATCACATCATATCTCTATTGGTCTGCATCTTCAATGCAGCCATGTCCCAGGGCCACTTTCCAGCCGCCTGGAAGAAGGCCGTAGTGATAGGCATACACAAGCTCGGAAAAAAAGCTACGCTTCCCGATAGCTATCGCCCGATTAGCCTGTTAGATACATTAGGTAAATTATACGAGCGGCTCCTTCTGAACCGTCTACAGGTCTCGATTACAGATTTAAAATTAATACCACCTGAGCAGTTTGGATTTCGTGTCGAACACTCTTGCGCGAATCAAGTACACCGCCTCACGGGGTACATTTTCTCTAATTTTAATGCCGACCCGAAACGTAAACCGAAACGCACAATTGCAGTATTTTTCGATGTCGCCAAAGCCTTCGATAAGGTCTGGCATGGAGGGCTCATCCATAAATTATGTAAATATCACGTACCCGATAAGTTAATACATATTATCCACGATTTTCTCACTGATAGGACTTTCCGCTTTAGAGTGAATGAGGAACTATCCCTGCCCCCCCCGATACGC